>JAJTUV010002585.1:15000-119906 GCA_021653895.1 Mastomys natalensis | reverse complement strand
ATACTACAATTTATATTTTATTTGAGAAAAAGATGTAGTATTATAAATAATGCATATATAGTCATATTATAAGTAGATGCAATTGGATAAGGATAGACAAAATTTGTTTCAGATGTTTAGAGCTTTATGTATCATACATAATTAAAATATAATTGGAAAAGCATTAGACATTTAAAAATTAAAATTTTACTGCTGAACAAAAGGAGAGATTTGAAAAAAATGTTGAAAATACTCTCAAATGTGTGTGGAGATTTGAAGCTACAATAAAAAAGAAACATCAGATATGTCATACACACTGTGTGTTTCTAATGCTAACTGTAGAAAGGCTAAATAGTGAATTAACATATCAGAGAGCCCATCATATAAATAATGGAATATGAATTTATACTGGCTACTTTTACTTCATTTTAATCCCTCTGAGGCAACTTTAGGAGACTTAGCCTCCAACTCCAAGTTCAAATTCCTCCAACCCCATTATTGATATATGATGCATTTATACCTAAGAAAAATCAGAGTCAATAGAGAATGAATTTGAAATTATTATGTTTTCCAACATCAAGATTAGTTTTAATTCTATTTATCTCGCTCTTGTTTGCTTGATCTACGCCTAAAACTTCAGTAAACACAATGTTCTAATTCAGTTGGCACAAGTAATATTTGATGTAATTTTTGATTTGTGCTATATGTAATTATTCTCTACTATAATAAGATACTGAACATATTTGGCCTCTTTACAGATTTGTAATTTATGTAACTTGTGTAGGTATGTATATATTGTGTATATGTGTATATTATGTGTGTGTATTTATATGTATGTATATGTGTAAATACAACTTAAAGACACATTTCAATTAAAAAATCATTTAGACTATCACTATTGTGAAGAAAATTTGAAATCATAAAATCCAATTGTTTCTTCAGCTTGGTCTTTATAAGCTGAATGTTTTACGTCTTTTGGCAATTCTAATTGGAACAAGAGCTATGCAATAATGATATTCCACTGTTTCATAAATTAAATACAGTCAAGGTTGGGTGTAAATCTTTGCATTCTAATCTTTACATGAACTAAAAGTTAATGTTAAGGATTATCATTCTGTGGTTCTTTGGCAAGGGTTTTTGTTAGACTTCTTACAATGGAATTGAGGGGTATCTTTGACTGTTTTGCCTCCTATTGTGTTGCCTCCTAATGAGACAATTGCCTCCTATTTGGTTTCCTTGTCCAGCCTTGAGATGACGATATATACCTAGTTTTAATACATCCTGAGATGCCAGTATCTCTGGGAGACATGCTCTTTTCAGAGGGAAAACAGTATAGCAGTGTATCTTGGAGAAAGAGGAAGTGATAAGTATATTGGAAGTAGAGGAGGGATAGGGAAGCAGTCATTGGATGTATTGTATAAGAGAAGAATAAATAAATACAATTTAAAAATTAAATATAGCTATGATTGTATATCAATATGTGTCTGACTTCTATAAACCATCTGTACCTCTATCATCTATCATCTATCTATGTACCATGAGTCTATTTAATCTATTAATCTATCTACCAGTCTATGTGTCTATCATCTGCTAAATATTTATCATCTAATTATTTAATTATTTATCAGTACTTCCATTTATAAATATTTTAAAGGAAATTATTCTTAAATTTTTGGTCATTTTGAACTTTTACTAAAATAGAGTATTTGATGCATTTTTGTATGATTCTATATCCTATAATCATGCTAAATAAAATGTATAGTTATACACAATTATATATTTGTGTGTTTGCTATGGACAATGCAGCCCAATAGGGGAAAAAAAGAGTTCCAAGAGGAGGCCAAAGAGTCAGAGACACATGTATTCCCACTGTTAGGAGTTCCCCCAAACCACCAAGCTAATAACATACTCATACACAGGTCCTGGTGCAGACCCTTGCAGGCCTCATATTTGCTGTCTCAGTGTCTGTGAGTACATATAAGCCCTGCTAAGTTGATTGGTGGCCCATAGTTTACTGGTGGTGCTCATCTCCTTTAACTTCTCCAGTCTTCCATCTGCTCTTCTGTACAGTTCCCCAGGCTCCTTGAGGAGGAACCCAATGGAGACCTCCAATTTAGACTCTAAACATAATGGCTGGTTGTTAGGTTTCTGCACCCAATTCTCATCTGCTTCTAAAGGACTCCTCTCTGATGACTACTGAACAAGGTACTGATGTATGAATATAGCAAAATATCATCAGAAATTATTTAATAAAAGTTTATTTATTTAGGCCAGTCATGTTTAATTCTATCCTAGATCTCAGTCTCTCGTTCCTGTTCCTGACCATCCAGGCATCCAAGCAGTACAGAGCATGAGCTCTATCTCATGGTGGGCTTCAAGATTTTCATACACACTTCATTGACTTAGATTCTGTGCTTTTATTTATTTCTTAAAATAATGTGCACTTCCCACTATCATATATTTCATTCTCAGTCACTCTAATTTCCCTTTCCTGTCTCATTTAGCCAGTTATTTTCCAACCTCTTTCCTCCTTCTCCATAAAAGAGTTTTATTGGCTCCTCTGTAGCTTAATTTTCTAGAGAAACACTCTCATTTTCATTATCATTTTTCCCAAAATGAATGAATTTATTTCAATATAACATTAATATTTGTATTTTGTGTTCTCTGAGAGAGAATTAATAGGAATGGATAGAATTAACATAGTTTAAAACAAATTTAGTCTTTGTTTTAATTTTTATCCATAGCATCTAACAGAAAACTTGGGATATAATAAGTTCACAAATTCCCCATACTGGGGCATCCAGCCTTCTTCACTGGACCAAGGACTTCCTCTCTCCTCTTTGCCAATAAGGCCATCCTCCTCTACGTATACATGAGTCCCTCCCTATGTGCTCCCAGGCTGATGTTTAGACCCTGGGAGCTCTGGTAGGTTGGTATTGTAGCTCTCCCCTTGGGGTCACAAACCACTTCAGCTCCTTCAGTTTTCTCTCTCATTCCTCCATTGGGACATCCATGATCAGTTCAATGGTTAGCTGTGAACTTCTGCCTCTTTATATGTCAGACTCTGGCAGACCTCTAAGGAGACAGCTATATCAGGCTCCTGTCAGCATGCACTTCCTGGAATCCACATCAGCTTCTCCCTTTGGTGATTGCACATGGTATAAATACCCAGGTGGAGCAGTTTCCAGAAGGCCCCTCTTTCAGTTTCTGTCCCACACATTGTCTCTATATTTGTTCTCATGAGCATTTTGTTACTCCTTCTAAGAAGGACCTAAGCACCCACACTTTGGTCTTCCTTCTTCAATGAACTTCATGTGGTCTGTAAGTTGTATCTTGAGTATTGCAAGCTTGGGGGTTAGTATCCACTTATCAGTGAGTGTAGACCACATATGATTTTTTGTGATTGAGTTACCTCACTCAGGATGACATTTTCTAGTTCCATCCATTTGACTGAGAATTTCATGAATTTGTTGTTTTTAATAGCTGAGTAACACTCCATTGTGTATATGTACCACATTTTCTGTTTCCATTCCTCGGTTGAAGGACATCTGGTTTCTTTCCAGCTTCTGGCTTTTATAAATAAAGCTGCTATGAACATAGTGGAGCATGTGTCTTGGTTATATGTCTAGAATAAACACTGAAACCATCTGGTCCTGGGCTTTATGTGGTGAGGAGACTTTTAATGACTCCTGCTATTTCTTTAGGGGTTATGGGACTGTTTAGATGGTTTATCTGCTCCTAATTTAACTTTGGTACGTGGTATCGTTCTAGAAATTTGTCCATTTCATCCAGATTTTCCAATTTTGTTGAATATAGGCTTTTGTAATAGGATCTGATGGTTTTTTGAATTTCTTCATTTTCTGTTGTTTTGTCACTCTTTTCAGTTATGATTTAATTAATTTGCATACTCTTTCTGTGTCCTCTGGCTAGTCTGGCTAAGGGTTTATCTATCTTGTTGATTTCTCAAAGAACCAGCTCCTGGTTTTGTTGATACTTTGTATAGACCTTTTTGTTTCTACTTGGTTGATTACAGCTATGAGTTTGATTATTTCCTGAAGTCTACTCCTCTTGAGTGCATTTGCTTCTTTTTGTTCTAGAGCTTCTAAGTGTGCTGTCAATTTGCTAGTGTATGCTCTCTCAGTTTCTTTTTGTAGACACTTAGAGCGATGAGGTTTTCTCTTAGCACTGCTTTCATTGTGTCCCATATGTTTTGGTATGAAGAGTCTTCATTTTCATTAAATTCTAGAAAGTCTTTAATTTCTTTCTTTATTTCTTCCTTGACAACTTTATCATTGAGTAGAGCATTGTTCAGTTTCCACATGTATGTGGACTTTCCATTGTCTTTGTTATTATTGAAAACCAGCCTTAATCCATGGTGATCAGATAGGATGCAAGGGATTATTTGAATCTTTTTGTATCTGTTGAGGCCTGTTTTATGACCAATTATATAGCCTATTTTGGAGAAGGTACCATGAAGTACTGAGAAGAAGGCACATTCTTTTGTTTTAGGATGAAATGTTCTATAAATACCTGTTAAATCCATTTAGTTCATAACTTCTCTTAGTTTCACTGTGTCTCTGTTTAATTTCCGTTTTCATGATATAATTATTATTTTATACTCAGATTCATGGAAATATTCCAAGGTACATTCATATGAACATTTTTTTTCTAATTTTATTTTCAATATTTGTAGAAGGGATTTGGTTTATTTTACAAGATTTTGCATATGCACATTTACATAAATGTATGAATCTTTCAATCTCTGATATACATACTGAACTATAATTAAACCCCTACTTAGAGTACTAAACTATATAAATCAAAATAACCTTCTATTTTTGTAAAATGAAATTTATACCTAAATAATATAACATGTCTATTTTAGTTCACAATGTATGGAATGTAAAAGTCTAGCTCTCATGCTGCTCCTCTAGTTGCATACTAGAGATTATATATTGTAGCATAAGTATTGTCTAGAGTTGATTCTGTTAAACTAGCAACCAACAGAAAATGAATGACATCTATTTTACTTGCAAGTCACCATTCTGATGACATTGTCTTTGATCTGCTATCCCCTCCTAACTCAAGGGTCCCCAAAACCTTCTGTAAGACAAATATGAGGAAAGATGAGGCCAGTAGAAAGCTGCTTTCTAATGAGTAAAATTATGTAGGCTATTACATAGGTAGTTATACTTTTACTTTATGTTTATTATAGCAATTATCAGAACCAATAATGAGATTAATTTAAATCAGGGTTTTAATTACATTTTTTAATGATTAGCTCATTATTTTAATACAGTGTGTTAAATTATTCATTTACCTACGTACATTGCAGTGAACTTATCAGTTGTCCAAACAATTAGGAATTTGTTACATTGCTATTAATTTGTAATCAATCCATCTCTTGATGTATTACCATTTCAAAATAAATTATCTTACTTAATTGTATCTATTTCCTTGAATTTTACACTTTCTATTTATCCATTTGATTTCTGTCATATGTACACAACTTAGCATTGTTTTAACATAATAACCACCAATATTTAGGATGCAAAGTTTACTCTATTACCTAACATTTTTCCTATTTTTAGTTATATTACCTAACATTATTTCCTAACAATATTTTTATTGTTCCAAAGGAATTATGTTTTTTTTTCCGACACTAAAAATCAGTATGTGAATTGATGCTGTGTTTAATCTGTAAATAATTTATTTAAAAATTTCTGACTGATATAATAGTTTCTTTTAAATAAATATTATTTGCCCATTTATTCATCTCCTTTTATATTTTTTACATATATGCATTATTTTATAAAATTATATGGAAAATAATTTTAGACATTAGTACTGAGTTTCAAAAATATGACAAAAATTTTTTAAAATTACTTTGTTAATCTCAATACAACTAAAGAAAGTTTATCTATTTCCCACAAGTCAGTTGGAGAGATAATATGACATATATACATTCATATGTGAGGTAACTCTCAAAAACTAATTCCTTCTCTCATTATCCTGAGTGTTTGTCCAGTAAGCATTGAAATAAATTTATAAAATTCTTACTTATTTCAGCTAATATTGAGCCTATGTCATAATTGTAGGTAGTATGCAAAATATAAGAAACTATAAGTCCTTTGAATAAAGCTCAAACTTAAATGGTATATTTTCCAATAAATTATTTTTTCTTGTCATCCATGTATGATTGGGGTTGAAGAGAAAATTTACCTCTTGATTTTACACATGCTTATCAAATTTTCCTAAAGGCCGTCATAGATTAAAAAGAAAAAGGACAGTATGACTAAATAAACTTCAGTGTACACATGATCAGCCTCAAGGGACTTTTCTGAACCTAGCATCATGACAATCTTGTGGTTTTCCTGCATCCTTAATGATGAAGTGTCATGCTGGCTTTATCACATTCAACTGACAAAGTGTCACTTTATACTTAGTGTCAAAGATTTATACATATTAAACATCCAGTAAAATATGTGTTCTTATACTAGAAGGCAAAATTTTTGAAAATTTGTATAAGACAAAGCCATATTCAACTCAAAGTTTAGCTGTGGTGATTAAGCTGTTGATCCCACTGTAATACAAATAAAAATGCTTGTGGTAAAATAACCCTATTTCCTGTTTCCATGTCAGGATTTCTTATTACAGATTTTCTGGACTTTACTTTTATCCATACACATTCAATGTAAACATGCCTATTTATTAACTTCAGTGTTTATGTGAAAATTCTCTAATCTGTCTTCACTCCATACAATTCATATGCATTGCAAATACCAAAAGCAAAAATCATCATATTAACATGAGAGCTAAATTTCCTCCCATATATTATCTCTTGATTCCTTAATAACAGAATTAGCAGCATTTTAATTTACTTCATTTCATCCAAAAATACATCTAATCATTGTTGACACCTCTGCTTCCTTTTACACTTTACTGTTTATGACTGATCTACCAATTCAATTCTTTTAAAAGTTTTTTAGCAAAATTATCATGATTCCATTATGTTCAAAATCCCAATTTTGATATCTGTTGTGTTCTTTGACCCAACCTGAAATGTCCACTAAAGTTCCACAACTCTAGACCTTTCCTTATAACACCTTTCCCCTTTGAAACATTACCACAATAAAATAATCTTTAAATTGATTCTTATATCTAACATTTATTTTAATACCAATATGCCACAGTTATCCACATACAAATATCCATCATTCTCTAACATAGACTATTTTTTTTTATGGTCATGGACAATTTTGAGATTTCTTTTAGATTTCAAATACTTGAAACCACTTAATATTTTATATATTTCTTATGTTTTTCTTAAAGTAGTTCACTTATTGTTCATTTATTATAAGACTAGCAGTTGTCAAAGGCAATAAAAAATTATTTGTGGAAAGTTGAAAATGATTGTAATAAAGACAACTTAATCTTCTTTCACAGGAAGACACAAGAATCCAGTCTCCCTCATGTTGTTGGTTTCAACCATTATAGAATAAATAGAGATCAATATCATGTGAGATTTGAGCAGATTTGATTTGATCAATACTTCACTTTAAAATATCTTTGCTGGGAGAAAAACAAGAATTCTTACTAACATTCAAAGAAGTTAAAGAAATATTAAACTTACAAAGTTCCAAAAAGCAAAAGATTCAGGTAAGAGAACATCACCAGATTCAGGTGACACTTTCCCCAAGCCCATACAAACATTGTACATTTTTGAAAAAGGGAACTAGTAGATTAGTCTACAAGTTTGACAAAAATCTCCAAAGATTCAGATTTTAGACTTCAGCATTCATGTTGGTATAGGCTGTAAGACAGAATATGAAGATATCTGAACAAATATCTCCCTACCCCAGCTAGGAAACCAATGCCCAACATGGTAAGCCAATGAATTTTATTGATTTCACCTTCAGAAATCAGGGTGTGGGTTACTTACAGAAGGAAAAGTAGGTCTACTGTAGGTACATCACTTACCATGAGTGACAGCTCACAAAATCAGAAAGAATGAAGTATACTGAAAAATGTTCAGTTAGCTCAGTTGGCTGAAGACTGTACTTCCAGGTAATTCTGTTGGCCTCAACAGCTCATTGGTCTCTGTTACATCCAGGCTGGTTGACCGATCTCTAATTCTTCCACATAGCTTGGTTACTCTGAGATACCTCAGGAAGCTCAGCTTGTCTGGTGTGTCTTTCATCTCCTGTTATAGCTTAGGTATTGTTTTCAGATTCTGGTGATTTTTTTTTCTGGCTTCAACAAGCTCTTCAAGCTATTGCCTTGCTCAATTCCTGTAATTAGGGATCTTTGTTGAAGGTTATAATGTTTCCCCTCATCTTGAATATCCTATATTTTCACTTATCCTTTAAATTCTTAGGTGGGAAGGAGTTCATCTCCAGGTTAGAAAGTTTTAATCTCAGAGAATATAATCTCAGATGCAAAACATGCACATAGCATGAACTGTCAATATCAATGTATAAAAATGACCCTCAGATTCCACCTTACTCCAATCAATATTGCTAAGACCAAAAGCTGATGTGACAGCACAGTTGGGAATGTGGAGATAGAGGAGCACTCTTCCATTGCTGGTTGATCGCAAATAGGTACAACCACTCTGAAGATCAATCTCGAGGTTCCTCAGAAAATTGGAAATTTTCTAAAGATGCAGCTAAACCATTCTTGGGCATATACCCAAAAGATGTCCCCTGTGCTGCAAAGGCACATGATCCACTATGGTTTTAGTGGCCTTATTTGTCATAGCCAGAAACTGGAAACAAACCAGATGTCCCACAACCAAAATGGAAGGATGGCTACAGAAAATGTGGTTTTCTATTGAATGGAATACTATTTAGCTATTAAGAATGGGAAGAAATCATGCAGGCAAATGGATAGAACTACAAAATATCATCCTGAGTGAGGTAACTCAGAAAAGAATCAGGTGGGTTCTCACTAAAAGGGATATCGCATGAATAACAGGCAAGAACTCACCTCATAAGAATAAGAAGGTGAAGAGGATGGGGGCATCAAGTAAAACCTCAAATTGGAAAAGAAAGCAATACAGGCGGAGGGAAAGAGAGATCAGGAGCCTTGGGTTTGGGGAGCAGGCTTAACTGTATGGAACATGATTCATATTAAAGGGGTTAGTGGGGGCAACAGGAAGAGAACATAGCATTAATATGCACTGATACTCAGAGCTGGGGACGTGGGGACTAGAGAAGTGAAAGCAGATACTGAGTGAGACAGACTCTCAACTAACCGGACCTGTCTAAATGGCCCAACAGGCGAAGGGAATTGCCCTGAAACAGGATGAAGTGAGGGATGGGATGTATTACTCCTAAAACTAGACCCAGAGTCCTGTCTAAAGACTGGAGGGGCAATTGGACAGAAGGACGAGAGGGAATGGGATCAGCTGATGTAAATGTATAAAACATAGGACAACAAACAACAACAACAACAACAAACTACCACTACTACTACTACTAGTAATAGTAGTGGTAGTAGTAGTAGTAATAGAGTTTTAAATGTAAATGTCAAATACCTCATAAAAATAAATAGCTAAGAAAATTAAGTAGATGGAATATTAATTGTCCTGATTTAACCATTACTGAGATCTTTGAAATTCATCTTTGTATCTTTAAATGAGTCTAGGTACTATCTTTATTCTTTCACGAGACATTTTTTTTGTCTATGTGTGAAATACCATTTCTGAATTATTACTTACAAATTTGTGAGCATATTATCTTTACTTCTGATAAATTTCTTAAAATTTCCATGACCTTTTTCTCATTGATTCATAATTTAGCATCTGCTTTCTTTTTGTTTGGCAAATATCACTAATATCTGATGCGTCTGATTTATTCAATAACATTAATTCATGGGAAGTAAAAGTCAAATTTGATATCTGACAGTTCTATTTAAAATGTTCCAAGTTCTGGAAACCAAATTTGTCAGATTGAAGTTGACTGGCATTTTTATTTTTATAAGATCCCTAAAAAAGGCACAGTCTTGTTTGCTTAGAACATCTTTTTCTAGACCTTTACTTTGAGGAAATGTCTCTTTGATGTTTAGATATGTTTCTTGTATGCAGCAGAATGATAGATGCTGTTTTCATATCCATTCTTTTAGCCTGTTTTTCATGGTGGAATTGATTCCACTAATATTGAGAGATATTAATGCTGAATGATTATTTATTCCTGTTATTTTCATGATGGTGGTGATTGTGTGTGTGTGTGTGTGTGTGTGTGTGTGTGTGTGTGTGTGCTCCTTCCTTTATTTTCTCTGGTATAGAATTACTTATTTCTTGTGCTTTTTTGGGTATAGCTATCCTGCTTGGGTTAAAATGTTTCTTATAGTATTTACTTACAGGCTGATTTGTGGAGAGATACTATTTAAATTTGGTTTTATTTTGGAATACCTTGCTTTCTCCATTTATTGTGATTGAGGGTATTGCTGAGTATAGTAGTCTGGGTTGGCATCTGTGGTTTCTTAGACTCTGCAAGTTATTGGTCCAGGCCCTTCTAACATTTGGAGTCTCAGTTTAGAATTTTGATGTAATTCTAATAAATTTGTCTTTGTATGTATTACTGGCCTTTTCTTCTTGTAGCTTTTGATATTCTTTCTTTTTTCTGTTAATTTAGTCTGTAGGTTATTATGAGCTGGAGGATTTTGTTTTCTGTTCCAATGACTTGGTGTTCTGTAATAGTCTTGTATCCCTATAGGCATTTCTTTCTTTAGATTGGGAAAGTTTTCTTCTATGATTTTGTTCAAGACATTTTCTAAATTCCCTTTGGAGCTGGGGCTCTTGATATTCTTTTATTTTCATTGTTCTTTGGTTAAGTCTTTTCATGGTATTCCAGATTTCTTGAATGTTTTGTGTCAGGAATTTTATTGAGTTTTACATTTTCTCTAACTCGTGTATCATGGGGACACACTGGGTAGGGGATTGGAGACATGATGAAACAGGAAGAGAGGGGCTACAATTAGCTCCAGGGAATAGTATGCAGCCTCTTTATGCACCTTGGGATTCTCCAGAGGATTTTTTCAGGCAGAGTGTTACTGATATTCTTTATTTCTGTTCTTTCTACCAGCATCCCCATGTATATTTTTATTCCATGTTGTAGAACTTACAGAAAACTTTGTTGTGATGTATTAGAAAACAAAATTTAAATATATTGTTATTATCTGACATCTTCATTAATATATATATATATATATATATATATGGGTCTGCAGTGAAACACTTATTCAAGATACTTTAGTAGAGAATATTTCCTAATGTTCTACTTTTAAAGGAGGGACTAAATTGGTAATTGTCTTTCCACTTTCTCATAGAAACTGCCTTGACTAGAACAGTCAGATTCATGTACTGTATCTTGTGGTTTCTGTCTTGCTCTTCTCTTTGGAAAGATTCCTGTGTTTCCAATGGCCAGAGGTGGAAAATTAAGATTGATTTTATTTTAATAATGGCTCATCAGAAGATGCATTACCATCTACATGCAAATTTCATCTTCCTTGTGACATGGCACGCAGTCAGGATTCAAGAATTAGAAAATGGATAATATGGGGTAATGAAAAATACTATTATACCTATTATGGAACTATGATAGCTTAAATATATAAGTATAAAACTTCATTTACTGAACTCAAGGGACAGATCAACAGTTAAAAGAACTTTGTGTTCTGGCAAACTCAGTTTGTTTTCCAGAAATCATATAGCACAGTTCCACAATTGCTTGTTATTCTAGTTTAAGAGGATCAGTTATCCTCATGTGACCTCTGTCTGAATTGAATATGAACATATTTAAACACACACACACACACACACACACACACAACAATACAAACAAATATATATATATATATCAGTAACAATTTAAAATTCAAATCTTTTTAAGGTTTTATATAGAATTTTTGACTTAAAGATTTAACAGAAGATGGAAATCAACACTGAGACTTACAAATGGACAATATTCATGGAGTGAGAAACATTATAATGCACAGTATTACATGGGATGTCTTCCATCAACACCCTCCACTCAAGGATCAGGAGTGTGCATAGAAAAGGGGTTGGGAAGAATGTATGAACCAGAGATGATGGACTACTCCAAGGGACAGTGAATTACAGATGCTACAGGACAGTTGCTCACAGGAATGCAATGAGATCATGGAACCACACATAAGACATGCACAGGTTAAAGTAAAACAGGTTAGAGTTCCCAGACTTGAGGGGAGTTTTGGACATGGACTTCCAAGCCTAACCTATGAATCTCTCTGAAATTTGTACCAGCTGGAATAAAGAAAACAATTTCATCCCCAATGGAGTGTCATTGACTGCATCCACAATGCCCCAGAGCAGCCGATATGCCGAAGAATAGATTGGCTGACACAAAATAAATCACATGGTTTATTTGTTTGCTTGTTTGTTGCTGTAATATGTTTTATATTATTACCAGACTTTTTGTTTCATTATTTTTTTTTGTTTTAGCATTTTTAGCTAATTGGTCTTTTGTTTGTTTGTTTGAAATTTGTTTTGTGAATTTTGTGTATTTTGTTATTCTTTGAGAGAGGAGAGGGAGAGGGGGAGGGAAGGAGGAGGGAGGGGAAGGAGAGAGAGAATTGGTAACATCTTGGGAGTATTTTAGAGAAGATTGTGGAGAGTAATGTATATGATCAAAATATATTGTATAGAAAACATTTTTATTTGTAGAAAATATTTTTATTGTAGAAAAGTTTATCAGAATAAATGTAAAATTAGTGCTCTGTATGTATTTGTGTCACCACTGTTCATTTGATATGCAAACTGCAAATTACAAAATTCTTAGACATTAGAGCAATCCTGCTTTCCTGTTATGCAATCCCTATGATTGTTTTATTTTATTTAGAAAAGTTTTCCTTGGTAACATAGGCTGGCATGGAGCCAAATGTGTAGCCTAGATTAGCCCTGAACTCATAGAAATTCTCTTGCTTCAGCATCACACAAATGGAAAATGAGAGTAAGACACACTGTCCCTTCTTTTTCTAAAGAAAGAAATATGTAATATTCCAAATTATGTGAAAAATTCCACTATTTAATAAAAGTTACTTCTAATATATAAAGCAACCAAGATACTATGATTGTTACTCAAACGATAGTATATATACTGTGGATTTCCTATAAATTCCACATGCCTGTCATTTTCTTTTTCTAAGTTCCCTAAAATTTATCTTCTTTTCTAAATTTTCTAATGAGTACATTTCTACTGTAAATCCAAACATATATTTTAAAGGGCATACTACCAATTTTAGCTTCAATGCTATATATTAGATAAATACATAAATATTATTTATATTTTGTAAGAACAAATCATAAAAAATCCACTTTTAAAGATGGAAGCTCCAAAACTTCCATAAAAATATGATGTTGTATAAATTTTCCATGAGCACAGCATCATAGCTCCCTTTGGACAGTTTCTATTACCATCACCTAATTTATAATGCAATAGTTATAAACTTTCTCTCCCTATCCCTCCTATCTTGAAGAGGAATGAGTGAAAATTTCATAACCCCAATTCTTATAGAGCTTGTTGGTCCTTAGGAACCAATCGTAAGGCTTCAGTAGGAGAAATGTTTATCACCAAGTAAAGCACCACTTCATCCAGCCTGTTAGAGAGATTTGCTGCAACTTTTATTGAATTCTTGAGGGTTTTATTCCTCAAGCTATTACTCTGAAATGTATAAGCAAGGAAAGTCCAGAGCCCATAAGACTTAATGTGCCTGAGCATGTAAATGTTTACTAAAGCTAAGAATGATGTGCTATGGCAACTTGATGCTGTCTGGTAGCTTATGGTTCTTTTCTCCTCTGTGTCCTCTAGTAGTTCAAAAAGACTTGAGTGCCATTTTTAGATCTTGTACAAGTAAGCTAATACTTCTGAGGATTTTTATTAGTGTCAAAGAATATGATATCATTAGCATAATAGGCACTGGAGGCTAACTAAGCTCACATATTCAATTTTATTTTAGACTTCTCAATTCAATGGGTATGCCTGCTTCTGTACTATCAGCATCCTGATTTCCATCAACACAATTTGTGTGCGATTAATTGTTTGCCATTCCTTTGGATTTTACTAAATATATATGACTATTATCCACATATCTCAGAAACAGAGAAACTCAAGTGTGAGTTTTACCATCCTTTTCTATGCCAATCTTAAAGTCAATCAAAAAATGTCGTGGAAAATCTAGAACTGAGAAAACAATGTTCTTTAAACCAGTTACTACTTTGGACCTACTAAAACAAGATTACATCTTATTTTTTTTACACCTACAATTTATTGAATCTAAATGTTGGAAGTAATTGAACAATCTATGGAAGACAATTTACTTGGCATTAATTATAATGTCATGAAGAGATCAAATAATTGACCAGAAGCAAGTAAACCGACCCTATTATACCCAGTTCATCTTCACACTACCACTTAGCTCTCTAGTAAAATACTCCTGTAGCCAAAGAAGGAAAAAGAGCAAAGAACCAGACTTTAGATAATTTGTGTGCTGTTATCCATATGTAACAAGTGAAGAGGACAAGAGAGCATTTGACTCAAGGAGTGGATTTTAACTTAAAATTTGATGTTACACCCTGGACATATAATATATATATATATATATATATATATATAAATATATATATATATATATATTAGCAAAATGCCAAAATGCTCAGAACCTCGTTTTTACGTCTCAATGAAATAGCTCACAAAATCTCTATATCCTCCCTAATTAAAATAAGTAATGGTTATAGGATTATGTTTTTACCATGCATAGTAAGAGAAACCTTATTCTTGGCTTGGATAGGATGGATGAAGAGGAGTCTCTGAAAAGCCTCATTTTATTCTTTGTTTCAAAATTCATTTGCCAATGATAAGAGTTTGAAGGATTTTTTTATTGGATAGTTTATTTACATTTCAAATGTTACCCTTTCCTGCCTCTTCCCTGAACCCCTCTATCCCATTCCCCCTCCCCTGCTTCCATGAGGGCATACCCCTACACACCCACCCACTCCTGCCTCCTTGCCCTTGAATTCCTCCATACTCAGGAATCAAACCTTCACAGGACCAAGCGCTTCTTCTCACATTGATGCCCAACAAGGCCATCCTCTGCTGCATATGTAGCTAGAGACATGGGTCCCTCCATGTGTACTCCTTAGTTGGTGGTTTAGTCCCTGAGAGCTCTGGGTTGTCTGGTTGGTTAATATTATACTTCTTCCTATGGGACTGCAAACCCCTTCAGCTCCTTCAGTTCTTTCACTAACTCCTCCAGTGCAAACAACATTGGGGATCCTATGCTCAGTCCAACAGTTGGTTATGAGCATCCACCTCTGCATTTCCAGTTAATAGGGTCCTTGCTGGAAACATTTGCTGTTAGACATTAGCTATGCCCAACCCAATAAACCCAAGTTCATCATGACATGAATCATTTAAAATATATTATAAAGTGTCCTGAGAAAGCAGACTGCTAGTAAATACACCCGTTATTAGTGACCTTCTATGTGATTGACAGCAGAAAGTCTTCTGCTGTCATACATTGTGATACATGTCTATAATCCTAGTGTTTGGGAGGGTGAAATAAAGATGGAAAGCTTGAAGCCAGCCTGAGTAATTTAGTATAAAGCAACTATCTTTCATTTATTTTATTAATTATTACATACAATATACTTTACTATATTCTTTTTCTTCTCCCAATACCTTATATATCCTCCTACCCACACAAATTCAAGCCCTTTCTTCTTTCTCAAACTAAAAATAGCATAAAACAAAAGCCAAAAGTCAAAGGTCAAAACAAACAAACAACATTAAGACAAAATAAAGTGCAACACATATACATGAAAACAAAATATAGAGTCCATTTTTCATTGATCAATTGATTATAGATACAGGGCCTGATTTGGATTGTGAGGGATATACCTAGTGACACTATCTTGAGAAACGTGATTTTTCCTTTCCCAGTGGTTTGAATTGCAAATAGTCCCTTGGATAGGGTTGGGGTTGGGGCTTTGTATCTTTATCCTATTTTTCATAAAGGAATTTTTGTTTGGTGTGAACTTGTTCAGGTCTTGTGACTAGTTGTCAGTTTCTGTGAGTTGACAGATATATTATTCAAAAAGAAATGAATAACAATAATAACATTTATCAAGTATTTTCTTTGTGTTTTTCAAATATAGTGAATACTTTGTACTGTTTTCTGAATTCTAAGGATGAAATTGAGATTTTACCAGGACCTTCACCATTTCTATTTTTAACTATTTGCTTCTGGGTAATGGAGATCTTATTAAACCAGGAATTTCACTTTCCTAGGCTAGTGTCCATTGTTCATCTTGTTTTAAAATAATATAGAGGACCATGTGAATTATCACAATAATAAATAACATTCTGTCTAAGTTCACAATGATGAGCACTGTTAATGAGTTGAGTGGACCAAAACCTTTTGGATAATGTGACTCTCTGCTTCAGTAGAAGGATGGAATTTATGGTTTTTCAATTTTTATATTACTTATTCATGTGTGTATGTGTGTGTGTGTGAGAGAGTGTTGTACATGTTTGTGTGAATGTGTGTATAGGCATGCCAGAAAATGACCTACAAGATTCAGCACTTTCCATTTATCATGCTGTCTCCAGGATTGAACTCAGAACATGAGGCTTGTCGACAGGAAATTTTACCTGCTGAGTCATTTTAACAGCTCAGAAACTGATTTGCCCATAAAGGAATCAAATAAAATCAACTTGCCAACTTTTAATTTGTGCCCTGGAATGTAAAACTCTGTGAAATGGAAAATAACTTCAATTTGTAGTTTTTAATGATTCCTAGGCCATACATGTTGCCACCACGCTAGCAACATAATGTTACTTAAACTAAGCTTGAGAAGGCACGAGTAGAAAGGCTCTAGAGATCTCCTAGGATCTGTCTTCCAACACTGGGACTTTGGCAGTCTGTAATTGACCTCAGGCAGTAGCTATACCAACACAGTGCACGACCCTTTTTCTATTTTATTAGAGTTTGTAACTCTCTTTCCTAAATCCAAGAATCAATTTGAAGAACTACTTTATTGAAGAATTGAAGAGTATACAACAAAATGAACTACAACACTGGGATCATAGAGGAAGCCTCGGTCATATTTACAAGTCGTAAATGCATGTGATGGTGGATCATTGATTATCACCTATGATCTGAAAAGTATGATATCTTAGCCATTATTAAATGACAGCTAACTCCCAAATTTTTATCAAAGCATTACAAATAACTATTAAAAATCAAATAATTCTTTATATGAATATGGTCATAGTTGTACATAGGTGTATATATAAAAGTAAGGTTAGTTATCTGTTGGAGTATAAAATATATATATATTTTTTTTATTGGAAATTTTTTATTGGAAACTTTTTTTTACATTTCAGATGTTCTCTCCTTACCCCATTTCCCTCCTCCTTCCCAGGAACTCACTATCCCTTCCCCCCTCCTCCTGCCTCCAAGTTGGTGTACCCCCACCCGCCCTCCCCGGTACCTCACCTCCCCACCCTCGAGTATGCCCCCCCCACGACTTCCAGCCTTCATGGGACCAAGGATCTCTTCTCCCACTTATATATAGCTCCCTTACATATATAGCTGGAGCCATGGGTCCCTCCCTAAGCACTCCCAGGCTGGTGGTTTAGACCCTGGGGGCTCTGGTTGGTTGGGATTGTTGCTTTCCTCATGGTGTCACGAATCCTCTCAACTCCTTCAGCCTTCATTCTATCTTCTCCATTGGGAACCCCATGATCAGTTTAATGGTTAGCTGTGGGCATCTGCCTCTGAGTATGTCAGACTCTTGCAGACTTCTAAGGAGACAGCTATATCAGACTCCTGTCAGCATGTACATCCTGACATCCACATCAACCTCTACATTTGGTGACTGCACATAGGATGGATATCCAGGTGGAATGGTTTGTAGACAGTCCCTCCTTCAGTTTCTGTCCTGCACTGTGTCTCCATATTTGCACCCTTGAGTATTTTGTTAAGATAAATTCTATATATAAATGGATGGAACTAGAAAATATCATCCTGAGTGAAGTAACCCAATCACAAAAGAACATACATGGTATTCACTCACTGATTATTGGATTTTAGCCCAGAAGCCTGAAATACCCAAGATTCAACTCACAGACCACATAAAGCTCATGAAGAATGATGAAGGGGGGGGCTTCCGTCCTTCTTAAAATATATATTTTTATGTGCTAGCTCACAGTGAGTGACTTCTACCATACACAAAATATAATGTCTCCTTATTTTATTTCCTGAAATAGTAACCTGAGTGTCACATAACAAATAGGAGAAAATTACAGGTCCTAATAATATCTATTTTCTTATGTGAATTGAAAACAAATATACTATGAATTAGTAGAAACTCAGAAGTTGGGTAAGGAAAAATACACAAAAGTACAACTATATTGATAATTTTTAATTAAAAAAAAATGATACACTAAATTCTGATTGTACATGTTGAAAGTTCCAAAATTGTTCTAAGCATCTTGAAATTCTACAGATGATTCATTTAAAAGTTTATGATTATTTTAATTATTGGAGCAAATTTATCATAAGTAAAACAGTTCACTTCAGGACATATGCAAAATTGCAGAACACCATTTTCTTAGTACATGTCTCACAGTAGTTAAATACATTAATAGAAGTTAAAAATCAGAGGAAAGGGGAGACGGGAGAAGAACTCTGCAAAAGGGGACTGGGTGGGGACAATATTTGAGAAATAAGCTAATAAAATAATCATTAGTATATAAAACCAAACATGTGATTACAGCACTTTCCATATATTTCATAGGTTTATATTTCATAGTAAGTACAAAACACACACACACACACACACACACACACACACACATTCTGGCACAGAGAAAGAGATGCATATATCTTACATGAAATTATGATTATCCGATTGGCAATGTTCATCAAAAAAGCCATAGAGTAAAAAGAAAAATAGTTCAATACCATGTATGAAAAATCTTCAATATATTTGTTGGTCATGGAGGGACATGAGAGTGTCTGGAGGGAAGGAACGTAATAGGTTAAGAGGAAGGGTACATAGGAAAGAATGTAGGGAGTTCAGCAAAGCAAAAAGTGATTTAAGTATATTTTAATTTAAAAAAAACTGAAGAAAAATAAGAATAAGTCACATTCCCTTGTCCATTATTCCCACTTGGGAAATTTCACTGTGATATGCATATTTTAGGGTGCAAGTTATGATTGGGTGATTATTACAGAGACAACTTACAGAGTCAGAGGTGTCTGCAGCCAATAGTAGAATGTCTCAGAAACCAAAAATGATAATTGCATGGGTTTAGTTGTTAAGTCCTCAAGGGCTATTGACAAAAGTCAAAGCTTGTAGTTCATGACAACCACCTCCAGATTTCAAATGACTTTATGTAAGATGTTGGCAATGCAAATAATATTAGATCAAAGAGTACGCAGGCATCTCCTAAATATCTCAGAAGCAATAGTATAATAAGGAAAGCCTGAACTTTATCAAAGCAATGGCTCAATATTTACATGTAATATTAATTGTAGAAATGACTTATTTCATAGTCACAAGCATAATTTTCAAAATACATGGAAATGGAGAGTGATAGCTCATGTCTATAATCTCCAAACCTGGAAAGACAAGCAGAAAGAAAGGACTTTGGGATTGAGAATAGCCTGGGATACATTCCAGACCTTATCTCAAACAGAAGAAATCTAAAATATTATTAACTGCATTCTAATATGTATTTTTTCTTAATATTCATCTAATAGATGTCACAGTATTCTATGTGAATTTTTTCAAATATCAGTCATTTTAAAACAGATATAATATAAACTTGCTCATTACTACTTTTTCTGGAGAAATATAATTGCTTGAGGTACAGACATTAAAATTGTCAATACCTAATGAACTATTTACAATGCTACAACACATATTTCAGACAAGTAAAAAATACTATTTTTTGGTTCAAGTCAAAAGGCAATGAAAATTTATTATGCTTTTCATTTGAAATAGACTTCAATGATAGAAAAACCCTTTCAAGTTTCTCATGTTATGCTTTATAATTAAAAGAAATGCAAGCATAATATGAAATACACAGCCGAGAAAGGAATGTAAATGAAAACGCACATGCATTTGTGTTGTGTGAGCTTGTGTTTTGAGTGGTAAGTTGTATTATTATTTTGGTATAAAGTCACAATATGTATCTGCCTAAGGCAAGGTATGAACATTACAATTCGATTTCCAGTAGTAAATAGTCTGTTGTTTAAAAAATATATGATGTTATTTCTAAAACTATAGGCTATTTAGGAAATGAGAAGCAAATGAAACAAACAAACCATTATAACTATGGGCTTTCATAACTCTGACAATAAATCACTGCTTCATTTGTATTATGTGTTTCAATTTCCTTTTATTTTCATGTTACCTTCATTCATCTGAATTCATCGGTGTTAAGGATGAAATGGAATGAAAATGCAGAGTGCATATGCATTATAGTCATTTCTAATAATCTACCAGTCTTTATACTTTTCTAATGTAATTTTTACAATCAAACATCTACTTGAAATGTTTGATGAACAATCATAAGTTAATGTTATCTTCCTAATATTTATGACTCAATATTCTTTTTGTACATTGTCCAGTGAGACTTTCAAGTTATTACTATGCATGCTATTGGCCTTTCATGAACATAAAGTCCCTATCAAAAACTGGATTCAGCCATCTGTTTGTGTTAAGTAGGTATATTTCTTGTTTTAAGGGATCATATTATATTCTTTATTTCTTTTTAATATTTTGCCAATGATTTTATAGTTAACTCCTTCATTTGCATTTGTACACATCCTAATCCCTGCTGTCTCTATGAAATCCTAATTCAATCTCAAAATATTTGCTTTCATTGTACATCAATAATTTATGCTATACAATGAGACTTTATGTATTTTTAATATTTGGTTTAATTGTTTCAGATCAAAGCAATATTTATGAAGTTTTGTTTGATTTAAAATCTGAGTTTTAAAATTAAAAATGAAAGAAGCCTATGGAAAAAAGATAAAAATATTATTTTAATAATATAATATATGTGATAGAGAAAAAATACTTTTATGATAAACAATTACATAGTATATAAGATAAAACAAAGGTTAATATAATATATAAAATAATCTATCATCAAAGTTGGACAAGACAAACAGAAGGAAAGCAAATCCTAAGAGATGCACAAGAATCAAGAGTTCATATGCATAGAAATACTATAAAAACTATAAACTTGAACCTATAATAAACACAGACGATGTGGAACAGACTTGTGCATACTTTGTAAATACTGTCTTAGTCTCTGTGAATGTGTCTTCATCTCAGCTTTGATGTCCTCCACTTCTGTTTGTGTTAGGTAGGCATGTTTCTTGTTTTAAGGGATCATATTATATTCTTTATTTCTTTTTAATATTTTGCCAATGATTTTATAGTTAACTCCTTCATTTGCATTTGTACACATCCTAAGCCCTGCTGTCTCTATGAAATCCTAATTCAATCTCAAATCTGACTTACACTGTTTCTGATTCCTCTTTTGTAGTGTTTCTGACATCTAATGAGATAGATTTGAGGGAGGCAAGCTATTTAGGATAGAGTATTCCTAGGTATCTGACACTCTGCTTAATTTCTGGTTTATGAAATCTTTATATGTTCTCATCTGCTAGCATAGGCACTTCTCTGATGATGGTTGAACAAGACATTGATCTATGAATATAACAGAATATCATTAGGAATCATTTTATTGCTAAGTTATTTGTTTGTTATATATTTGTTTTTGGCTTATTTAATTTGGTTTACCCTAGGTCACTGGGTTATGTAGTCTCTGGTTCTTGGTCACTCAAGTAATATCAAATATTGGCTTCATCTCATGGAGTAGGCCTTTAATGAAATCTGATATTGGTTGGTTATTCCTATAATCTTTGTGCAACCATTGCCACAGCATATCTTGGAATAAAGACAACATTATGAAACAAAATGTTTGCAGCTAGCCTTGTCTTCACATTTCTCTTATGGTACCATGCAGTGTACCTACCTTCCTGTATAAAAGATGCTAGAGTGCATGTGTAAGATTCTATGTAGGAACGAGTTTGACTTCTCATATTCAGAGTGTTCTAGTAGCAATGTGGCCCTGCTGTCAGTTTGTGGGGAACTGTCTATAAACTTTTTAATACCTTGGTGTATTTGTTGAGCCCCATAGGACACATTTAGTAGACTACTAAATAAGATGTAACCAAATACTAGTAGTGATGCTTAGATGTCCAGTTGGGCCTTCATTTCCCCAATGCTTTTAGAAAGTTTTTCATGTGCTTTCCATTAGCTGCTTGAAGACATGAACCATATCCTGTTTTATATAAAATAGCTTCGAACTTAATTTATAATTTATTCTACAGTGAAAAGAATTCTTCAGACTGGCAGGATAACTTAACAAATGTAAGTATTTGATGTCATGTCTGAGTAGATGATTTTGATGCCAGAACCCACATGTTGGAAAGAGAGAACTGGCAGACAGAAATTGTCCACTGAATTCCATATGTGAGCCATGTCTTGCAGAAACCATGCATTCACACATGCAAACCAAATTCAAGGAATAAACAAAATTGTATTTTATTTTGAAAAATAGATTTATTTATTAATGTATTTTTTCTTTTCCTTTATCTTTCTCTTATATAATACATCCCTACCAGAGCTTCCCTCCTTCTACTCTTCCCAGCCTCCTCTATTCCTTTTCCTTCACAAAGAGCAGCCTCCAAGAGATATCAGGAAAGCATTGCATAACAAGATGTAATAAGACTAACAATCAATAATGGGAAGGGGTTGATCCAATGGTAATGATATGGCAGGTCTCTGATGGTATCCTTGGACGTATGATTTCACATCAATGTTCTCTGTATCAATATAATGCAATTTTTATTAGTATTGCCCTATAGTATAGCTTGAGGTCAGAATGGTTCAGGAGCCTCAAGTCCAATGATGGTGAGAGGAGAGGCGGCAGGAAATGGAGGTCTCCCAGTATAGCAGGCTGCTCAGGGCAATTTGGCTTGGAACAGAGGGCTTAGGAGCAAGGAAGATGGGTTAGGGAAGGGAAGTTTACCGTATGATTCAGGACCTTCAGGTCTAATGAAGGTGAGAGTAAAGGTGATAGGAGCATGGAGGTCTCCCAGGATAGCAGGCTGCTCAGGGCAACTTGGCTTGTCCCAGAGGGTTTGGAGAGCAGGGAAGATGATATGGGGTGGGAAGATTATCTGTATGATTCAGGGATCTCAGGTATGATAAAGGTGGGAGCAGGGGCAGCAGGAAAATGGAGGTCTCCCTGTATGGCTCAGTAGCCTTCCTCTGTACAAATGATAATCAGGGAAACAATGCCCTTCACAATATCTATGAATAATATAAAATATCATGATGAATCTCTGTCAAAGCAAATGAAATATCTATATGACAAGAACTTCAAGACCCTAAAGAAAGAAATTGAAGAAGATATCAGAAGATGGAGAAATTTCCCACCCTCATGGATAGGTAGAATTAACACAGTGAAAAATGGCCATTTTACCAAAAGCAATCTACAAATTCAATGCAATCCCAATCAAAATCCAGTAGAATTTTTTTATACCTTGAAAGAGCAATTCTCAATTTCATTTGGAAAAAAACAAAAAAACCAGGATAGCTAAGACAATCCTAAGCAATAAAGAACTTCTGGGGGCATAACCATCTCTGACCTCAAGCTATACTATAGGGCAATACTGATAAAAATTGCATGATATTGATACAGAAAAAGACAGATTGATCTATAGAATTGAATCAAAGATGTAGACATAAACCTACATACCTATGGATACTTAATTTTTGATAAAAAAGTCAAAACCTTATAATGAAACATGAAAGTATCTTCAACAGATGGTGTCAGATTAACTGGATGTCTATCATATAGGAGAATGATAGAAATTACCTGCATAATATGCAAGTCCAAGTGGATGAAGGACCTCAACATAAAAACCAGATGCACTAAATCTCATAGAAAAGAAAGTGGGAAATACCCTTGAATGCATCGATATGGAAGACAATTTCCTGAGCAAATCACCAATGGCTCAGGCTCTAAGATCAACAATTGATAAATGGGATCTCATGAAACTACAAAGCTATTGTAAGAAAAAGGACACTTTCTTCTCCCTCACCCTTTTTTCTTTTTAATTATCTTTAATATGTTTTTTACAGTCCTGTCATTGTTGCCATCCCAGTCTACCCTCTGACAGTTCCTCATCCCATTCCTTCTCCCTGTCTCCAAGAGGATGTCTCCACTAACCCTCAACCCCCTACTCCCCTGCATACACACCCAACCTTGTCAGGCCACTTTCAATAGGAGAAATTGGCAGCTTAAGATTGGGAAACAATCTTCACCAACCCTACATCAGTCAGGGGGCTAATATCCAAACTTCACAAACAACTCAAGATGTCAGACAGGAACACCACATATTATCCAATTAAAAAATAAGGTACAGAACTAAAAAAAGAATTCTCAACAGAGAAATTTCAAATGGCTGAGAAGCACTTAAAGAAATTTTAAAGTCCTTCATCATCAGGGAAATGCAAATCAAAACAACTCTGAGGCTCTGTCTTACATGCATCAGAATGACTAATATTAATAACTCAAGAGATATAGCATGCTGATGCCTATGTGGAGCAAGGGAAACACTCCTTCATTTCTGGTGGAATAGAAAATTTATAGCACCACAATGGAAATAAAATTGGTTGCTTCTCAGAACACTAGAAATAGTTCTATTTCAAGTTCCAGCTATATCACTCCTGAGCATATACCCAAAAGATGCTCCAATGTTCTACAAAGATACATTGTCAACTTATGTTCATATCAGCTTTATTCGTAATAATCAGAAACTGGAAACAACCTAAATGTCCCTCAACTGAAGAATAGATAAAGGAAATGTGGTACATATACACTATTCAGCTATTTTAAACCAAGACATCATGAATTTTGCAGGTAAATGCATGGAACTTGGAAA
This sequence comes from Mastomys natalensis, assembly GCA_021653895.1. Lineage (NCBI taxonomy): Eukaryota > Metazoa > Chordata > Mammalia > Rodentia > Muridae > Mastomys > Mastomys natalensis. Next base: position 94,844 of record JAJTUV010002585.1, on the reverse strand, counting down.
TATCATCATCCTGAGTGAACTAATCTAGTCCCATGGTATGGATTCACATATAAGTAGATATTAGCCATAAATACAGATATTATGCTATATTCCATAGACCCAAAGAAACAAAACAAGACAGAAGTCCCAAGCAAAGAATCTTGAATCTCACTTAGAAGTGGAAATAAAGTAGTCATAAGAGGCAGATGGAGGGAGGAAACTGGGAGGAAGAGGTGTTGGGGAAGAAAATTGAATTTCAGGAGCAAAGTGTGGGTAAGGACAGGAATGGTGACTAAATGGCCATGAAAATGAATGGAAATCTGCCACTGATGGGTGTGAGGAGGTGGTGAGTATCTCCCAGAAGAAACAGTCCTGGTATAAGGGATGTGCACATGAATCAATGGGCTGACCTTAGCTATTAATCACAATATTGGGGATATTGATCTTGAACAGGCTACCTCCTGTAGCCTGGCAGAAACACCAGTGGAGCAATAGAGACACCAACTCACTTACAAAACTTTCAACCCAAAATTTATTGTGTCTACAAAAATGAATACTCAAGGATGGAACAGTGACTAAGAGAATGGCAAACCAATAACCAACCCAACTTTAGACCAATCTCATGGACAAGCACCAGTCACTAACAGTATTAATGATACTCTATTATGCTTGCAGAGAGTAACATGTAGTCCTCTGAGAGGCTTCACCCAATAGCTGACTCAGAGAGATACACAAAGCCATAGCCAAACAGTGGATGGAGCTTGGTGACTACTATGGAATAATAGGAGTTGAGGATTGCCGCCTGAAGGGCATAGGAACTCCACAGGAAGACAAACAGAGTAAACTAATCTGGATTCTTGGGGCTCTCAGAGTCTGATCCACCAACCAAAGAACAAACATAGGCTAAACCTAGACTTCCCTGCACATATGTAGCAGATGTGTAGCTTGGTCTTCATGCAAGTATCTAACAACTGAAATGTTCTTCTTTCAGAACTTCCTTTTCTGGCCTCCATGAAAGAGGAAAAACCTAGCCTAGACTAGCAAAGACTTGAAGTGTCAGGATAGGGGTACACCCACTTACCTACCCCATGCAAAATCAGGGGAGATGTGAAGTATTACAGGTATTGGAACAATGAGTGGCGTGTAAAGTGAATTAGTAGAAAAAAAGATATAATTTCTGAAATCAAAGAACTCAAACTTAATAAAGGAAAGGATGACAGTCATTCCTTCATATTACAATGAATTGATAATTGACTAATCTGAATAATTACATCAGTTATGACATGTGAATGATTATAGAAAAAGGTGAATAATAGATTATGTATACATGTAAATGAATATCATAAAATTTACATATATGTGGCAAATTACTTTAATTTTATCATAGAAAATAATTTACTCAAAAATGATGTATTGCTTCTTTCTTTCTACAAAACTATATACATAACCCTTGAATTCAGTTTTGCTTAATTTTTGATAATCGATTAGTGTCTTGGTCTAGTGTATTCAAAAGAACTTCAGATGAAACTTGAGGTAAACAAAAGCAAAAATAATTGAGATAGTTGAGCAATTCATTCATTAATCTTATTCCTAAATGAATTTATTTGTTATTGTTTTTACTGTAAACATTTAAAATCATTTTTAAAGATACAATCACAGAGTTCTTATTTATCTTGATCTATTTTAGTCACAGAATGGACTTATCAAATATTATGCTTGAAACTTTCATCAGGAGGAAAATTCTTAAATCTGGCTTAAAACCTAAGTCAGTTATTAAATGTCAGAAATTGCATCTCTTCTTAATTACACTGATAATGTAATAAAGACTACTATAATTTTATTGCTAAAAACTGATATTGAATCATGTCACATGTGAAACAATATGATGCTTGGAAGCAAATGAATCTTAGAAGTGGCCAGATTATAATTTTATATATGGCAAAATAAAAATGTACTTTACATTATAATAAAATGTAAATAATCATAGTAAAGATTAATATTTAATATAATGTTTATAGCTATTGTAATGGTTTAATTTAATTTCATTTTGTTTAGTATTGGGCAGCACAAAGATTTACATCTATTTCAAAGACCTTGTGGGAGAGTTAATATTCACCAAGCTTTTCACCTTTAACATTATAAATGAAGTCATTCAAGATTGGAAACTAGTGATTGAATCAGGAGCTCAATTGTAACACATTTTCTTGTGTGGCATATGATAATATAGATTTAGTCATAGAAAAGAAATTATCTCCTAAAGGCATGATGCTGCTTAGATGCTCAAAATTAAATCTGGTATTGCATTTATATTCTATGGGTTATGATTCCAACATTTGGAAGGAGAGAACTGAGGCAGAAGGCTCTGATATGTTTTGCCAGAAGGTCTACTGAAATCCAGCAAACTATTCCTGCATGCTTCATGTACTAAGACCAGTTTGGCAGTTTCACTTATTAAAATAAAAACAATTAAAATCGTAAACTTTTCAAAAGATAACTTGTCATTGAAAAGTGAAAAAAAAAAAAACCACACACTTTCAGTTATAATCTGAAAATATTGCACTCTATTTTTCTATAGCAGCAAAAGAGCAATATAATGAGAAAACATAGAAAATTAAATTATTAAACAATGTATCCACTTTAATAACATCTAATTTTACAACCTGATGCTAATCTTTATTCATTATTTATTCTTATATATAAATTTTAAACCAATGATAGTGTATTAGTTTGTCCTATAATATGAGCATGAGTGTTTTCACATTTTAGAGTTTCAAGCATATATCACATAGACTTTACCAGTGTCCCTGTACAGCATTCTTGTTTAAAACAGCTTTGAAAACAGAAAGAACCTGCTTAATCTTAAAATTGAAACATCTTGAAAATTTAAAGTTACTGTAAAATTTCCTCATTTGTAGTATATAATTTATTAGTATGTGTGCCATTTTCACACAAAATCACAATAATAGGATAGTTATGCATTCAGATTGGCCAGTGTTTCTAGAACTTGTAATTATTGTTTGTCCAAGAAACTGTAAAATTTTTAAGCTCTTAAACCTTTCCTTGTTATGTGAAGACTGTAGATCATTGTTCTTACGTTTGTTTTTTTTTTTTATCATTGGCTCTTATTTTCGTGTTTGTTTATTTTGTTTCTAGATTATAATAAGATTACATTTTCTTACTCTCCTTTCTATTTAGAATCTCAGTTTTAACCTTTGGTTATTTTAACTGAAGTTCCCAGAGAGGTAGAGATGCAATTTGATTTCTGTTTTATTCACATGAGTTTGGAATACTCCTCTTTCAGAGACATTTCCAAAATAGGATATTTGGAAATAATGGTGAGGTTTTTGCTACCCAAATACCTTAATTTCAACCATTTAAAATAACATTTCTGTCACTTAAGTCATTTTTCATATAATAATTGAAAAAATGCTAATACAATTCTTATGATTAATTTTATACACTTTATGGAATTCGATCCCAATATATTTGGAAACTTTTATTTAATATAAAAAGTTGAAATAAACTGAATTAGAGTTAATTTATATCTTGGTGTACATAATAGAACAATAATTATTGTAAATATTATATAGACCATGATAATTTCTCCAATAAAAAAGTTACCCAAGTCATTTTTAAATTAAAAATGAAACAAATGTTAATATAACTGTTTTCTACATATAAACCCAAATGTACTTTCAAGTACTATATATACATTATATGCATATATATTATGCATATAGATTCAGAAAACTTCTCTACATATTACTATCATTTTATCTAGGTCATATCAGTGTATTGCAGTATTTGCCTAAATATATCTTTCACATACTCTTACAGGTTAATAAAAAGTCTACTTAAATATAATCATTTTATATTTTCTCTTAGGATTTTGAAAAAAAATTTCTATTTGTTAACTATTATAGTTAAAATTCTTATAATGAAATATCACTTTGGTTTTTCTAATGCTTTATTTTATTATTATATCACATTGCTTCTCAATTCCATCATAAGTGTCAGTTCTATCATAGAAATATTCCATTAGTTCCTGTAATTTTAATTACAATTTGAATTTTACTTAATTTATTTATTCACAGAAAAGATAATGAAAACGTCATTAACATTAGTATCCATGTTCATTTTTATGTTTGTCTCAATGAAGAGCCCTCACATATGAAACAAAGCAGCAATTTGTTCTCCATTTACATTTTTCCAAAACCATGAATTAAATACCATAAACAATCCTATGGACTAGATATTTTTAAATATTCCTTAATAATCTGTTTAACTTCTGTGACTGAATAGATGCTTGCATTTGTTGGATCTAGGTTGGAGTCAGCCATGGCAAAGGTTCTATGAACCCACCAATATAGTTTAATTTTTTATACAAATTTTATTTCACTTACAATACTACAAAATTCAGTTTACCATAGTGAGTTTCCATAGATCTTCACTTACAATACTACAAAATTCAGTTTACCAAAGTGAGTTTCCATAGATCTTCAGAATTATAAGGAACAATGAACTGACACATGTAAGTTTCTCTCTTTGTCATTTTTAGTGTTGCCACCAAAACAACTAAGTTACTATAAATGAGATGCTTTTTTTGACCTTTAAGCTGTATTTGTCTAATAGCTAAAGAAATTTCAAGTCACTTACATGGGTTTGCAGTAAAGATTTCTTATTAAAATTGGTTTCTTTGTTATTTGTGAAAGTTTGTTTAGTTTTTAAACTCATTTATTATTATCTTTATGTATACATAGGTATATGTATGTACATGTTAGTACATGTATGGATAACCCAAGAATTCAGAATAGGCTTTAGTTCGGCTAGAACTGAAGTTATATTTGGTTGTAAGACACTCATTGTAGATAATGGGAATAAACTTCTGTTCCTCTGAAGAAGTGGCAAATGCTTCTAACCACAGTCATCTCTTCTGGCCAGACTGTGTTATCTTCATTTGTTACATTACTAGTGTCTTTGAATTTTTTTCTATGTTAAATGCAAGTTCTCAAGAATGTGGTTTCTAAATATTGTATTTTTCTTTGTAAGTTTTACTTTAAAAGTCAAATTTCTGAATCATTATGAGATAGAAATTTTCTAGATTTTATTTTATGAATGATACACTAGTAAAATCTGAGGATTTCATTTCTGTTTTTCAGAATTTCTCTGAAGGAATTTTCTAAAAGTTTATTGGACTAGTGAGTTTAGCAACACTGCCTTCTGCACTTCCAGCCACCTGTCCAGGAACTCCTTAGATCCAGAAATGAAAAACATAATTAGCTCATTTTTTAAAAGCCTTGGCTAGCCCAAAGGCTGTACAGTTCTAATCCTCTTTTCTGTTATCATAGATTTCCCTCCAGTACTCCTGACTCAACATCCTCTAATCTGTGATCTATCTTTGCTTCACTATTCCTTCCCGGTGGCCCCTAGTTTTTGCTGCCCAAGATGCTTCTGGGCAGCTCTTCTGGAGGAAGCATTCCTTCTCACCTCCATTTCAGATGATTTTTCCTCTACAGCTCTAAAGATGATCTGTCTCTCTTTAAAACCTGGTGATTCTCCCCTCTCCTCCTCTCACCCACATCCTAGCCCACACAAATCTAAGGGTCTCACACCTTCTCCCTTTTCTCAACCATAGGCCACTGGCATCTTTATTGATCAATCAAAAACCAATTGGGAGCAAGGACCTTCATCGTTTGGATGAGCAGATTCCCAATTAATCAAAGCATTAGAAACAATCCCCAATATCTATTGATCTTACCTTAATACTGTGACATATTTTGAGCTATACTTTATAAAAAATTGAGATTACATTCTAATTTCTTCAAATTCTTATGTAGAAATTCAATTACTTTAGATGCATGTAAACTGATAACCTTTAGTGCAGTGTTCTCAATTATATCAAAAACATTTTGAGCAAATTTAAAACAAACTATTTCAAAATTTCTCATGCTGTTACATGCATTATTTTGATTATAGCTCTTGCATTATTATGTTCTATTGAATACTTTTGGTAAATAACAGACTAGTTTTACCCATTAGTTCATGTTTAGAAGTACTTTCTTTCAATTAAATGATATATGATATTCAATATTAATTTTGAGTAACTTTCTCATGTCTAAAGGAAAAAAAAAGAGATTTGGAAGAGTTTCATTGTTTTATATATTAGTATTCTTCCAGCATCAATGTATGTGCATCGCTTGCATGTCCACAGTGTGCCCAAGGATATTCAGAGATGGCATTGGATCTCCTGTAATAGCATTTATTAATGTGTCTGAGCCACCATTGTGTCCTAAGAGCTGAATCCAATTAATATTTCTTTGGTACTTTTTCTATTAGATATTTGTTGTATTTACATTTCCAATTTCTTCCCTTTCCCGGTTTCCCCCTCTCCCAGAATCCCCCTATATGTTCCTTCTCTCCCCTTCTTTTTTGAGGGTATTCCCCCACGCACCTACCTACTTCCATGTTCCTACCCTGGCATTCCCCTACACTAAGACATTGAGCCTTCGCTGTACCAAGGGCCTCTCCTCCCATTGATGTCCAACAAGACCATCCCTGCTACATATGCAACTGGAGCCATGAGTTCCCCCTTCTAAGTGAGATTCAAGCATTCTTGCTTGGGCCTTCCTTCTTGTTAAACTTCTTTGGTTTTGTAGGGTATATCATGAGTATCCTGTATTTTATGGGTAATATCCACTTATTAGTGACTACATATCTTGCATATCCTATGGTTCTGGGTTATCATCAGGATATTTTATAGATCTGTCCATTTGCCTAAAAAATCATGATGTCCTTTTTTTTTTTTTTAAGTAGCTGAATGGTATTCCATTGTGTAAATGAACCACATTTCTATATCTATTCTTTGGTTCAGGATATCTAGTTTGTTTCCAGCTTCTGAGTTTTATGAGAAAAACCTTGTATGATCATAGTGAAGCACAAGCCTCTGTGATAAGGTTGAATATCTTTTGGGTATATGCAGAGGAGCTGCATAGCTCAGTCTTTAGGTAGATTTATTTCAGATTTTCTGAGAATCTGCAAAAATAATTTCCAGAGTGGTCGTACAAGTTTGCACTCAGACCAATAGAGTAGAATGCCTCTTTCCCACATTCTCACTAGCATGTGCTGGTACTTGAATTTTGGATCTCCACCATTCTAATTGCTGTAAGATGGAATCTCAGGGTTGTTTTGATTTGTATTTCCCTTATGACTAAAGTGAATACATATTGAGTGCACATATAAGATTAATTCTTCTAGTACACATTATCATGTCCTATTTTTCTTTTTTTATTTGCCTGTATGAGTGATTTTGGCATAAAATTACTTAAGCATCACACACAGCTTGATCATAGAGTTGAATTCATCTTGAGAATTTCTTTCCTTTGTCTGGTATATTTAACCATTTAAGTTTAAATTGACTTCATTTATTTTGCTTAAGTGTCGCACATTACCATTTGTTATTGAATGTCTTACATTTTCTTTAGAAAGTAAGTTTTTTACAACTGCATATTTATCATATGTACAACAATGTTTCATATGCTACTCATCTATCAGGATTACTCATTTTGAGTGGCAAGTAAAAATTTATTTACATAAGTCTTTTCACTTTTCATCATTTATGTATTATCATGTTGGTTATTTTATAGTGTCACCAGTTTTTAAAATGAACCTCATTATTTTCTATTATCTGTATATATGTGTATGCCATCTGAAGTTATATGTATATGAGCCTAAGATCCATCAGAGGCATGAGGCATTGAAACTTTGTAGCTAGAGATAGAAACAATTGAAAGCAATCTGACGTGGAGACCATGAAGAAACCATGAGATTTCAAGAATAGCAGAAAGTTCGGTGAACTGATGAACCCTCTGTCCTGTTCTCTATTGTTCCCATCTCCATTTGATTACTAGCTACACATTTCTTTTCAGTAAGTGCCAATATATTCTATCTACCTTTCATCATGTTTATTATTATTGTCTGCCATGTTGGTCATTAGGCAGTTGGGTTTTCTAATTATTTCTCTTTGAATTATGCACTTTAGAAGTATATCAACAGCTGGTATTCTAATGACAATTTATTTTCACCTCATCTCACTTCAAATGTTTTTTAAAATTTTTATTTCCAAATAATAGTTTCTAATTTAATGGTATAGGTTTAATATTTTTTATTTCAGCATTTTAAAATTGTTCGGATTCCTCGTGACTAAAAAAAAAAAAAAATCATTATTTTCTGCTCTATACTAGTAATTTGCTCAACATTTTTCACTGAAAATTTCTGTCTGGATTTTTCCATTTTTTAAAAGATTTATAATAATCTATTGAAGTAGAAATTTAAGACTAAAGAACTTGCTCTGTATTGTGGTTTTGGATCTATGCAAGGGTATTTTCAGTATTCAGGGAATACTTATAAACATCTGTTATATCCACATATATACTTTCATATATACTACTTCTAAAAACAAAAATTAATCCCTGATATATATACTCAAATACGGCTTTTCAACATTTGTATTCTAATTGCCATTACAAAGCTATATGCTAAATTAGTTCAATTTCATGAAGTCTCTGAAATTTTTACTTCTAACATTTTGTGACATTAAATGTAGATTTCTTCCTTTATTTGTCATTCCTCAAATGTATTGTTTGTCTCTTATCCATTCATTCAACACACAGATTTTCTATGTTAAATTGTGATAACATATGCAATAATTATCTCATCATAAACTGGAAGTATTGTAAGTAAGACATATTGTGGACCACGATAAAGTAACAGTACATCATGTCACAGAGGATCAGCTGTACGTTTTCATAACAGTGTGTCCACCAGGATGGTAATATTCACTCCTGTTTATAAACAGGATATTGTAGCACATCTTGATAGCTCATGATAAAAATCAAGGAACAGATAAACCATGCCCAAACAGTTGATAATGAGACATTTTATTTAGTTTTAATAATGTATTTTATTTGCATTGGTGTTTTTCATGCATGTATTTCATTTGTGTGATATATTCACTGAGTACAGAAAAAGGAATTCAATCCCAAAGCCAAGAGTTACAGAAGATTGTGAGTATTGTGTCCATGCTTGAAGTGGATCTTGACCCTCTGAAGAGCAATGAATGTTATTAACAGCTAAACCTCCTCTCCAGCCATAAAGTTTTTATTTTGAAGAGAAAAAGAAACAACAGATATAAAGCAGTAGGCTCAAGAAAGGCAACTCTAGGTGCCCTGATTATTTTTGCAGGTTTTATTGTGAGAGTTTGGGCAATCAGAGAAACTTATATCCAGGGGCCAGAAACAGATAACTTCCTAAACCAATTACTGAGTGTATTGTAATATAATAGAACTTTGATTTTCCCATGAAGTACTGTTTCACAGGTAGAGTTATCTTCAATGTGTCTCCAATAACTTAAACTGGCCTTCCTTATCTCTGACTCTCTTAAGAACTAGACCAAAAATTACTCACAGTTAGTCAGGAGTTGGCTGTTCCTCACCAGAAAGGTGACATACAGACATAGTATTCTAAGAGTTTCTTGGGATCCTTGAGGCTATCCCCACTTTAATATTCTTCAACTTCCTTAAAAAGACATTTCTATCTAAGTCTTTAGTAGAGAAGGGATGAAGGTCCATATTCTGTAATAAGTTTCAGTTTAATTTGAGATGTATAAATAGAATATGTGGACTGAATCTTATGTAACATCATTTGAATTGTATTTTCTAAATGCTGTAAAGAAATTAACCTCATATGGATATTGAGAGGACTGTGTGGCAGCCAAAGGTGAAGAAAATTAACCCCAAGAGAGAAAATCAGGTACTTGTAGGGGAAGGAGTGACAATACCCTAGTCTTCTAGCATATAATAAGGGTTATTACTTGAGCTTTTAATTTTATCAGATTCCTAGACAATATTTTTGAAAAATATTTATATATGTACATACACACATGTATATATATATATATATATAATATAACATATACATACATAACACATACACATATACATATATATAACATAGAGCAGTATCCTTCCTAAAGGTAAATCTAGAACCCACCTTTTTTTCCGTAAATTCTTTCTAGTTTGAGGGATTGTCTTTGGAAGGAAAGCTAGTTAACTTGAAATGTCAGTAACTTCCTGTGTGGCTTCATAACAACTTTGTTGCTTCTTATAGATGTTGTGGGATATTCACTGAGTTTCCTTCATAAGTAGTTCACTAGTTCCAGTAATCCACTCAGAGGTTTGCAAGAAGTATCAGCTGGGAGCTAGAGAGATAGCTCAGAAGTTAAGATCACTGGCTGCTCTTTCGGAGGTCCCGAATTCAATTCCCAGCAACCACTTGGTGGCTGAAAACAATTTTTAATGAGATCTGATGCCCTTCTCTCTGTATTCAGGAATACAAGCAGGGAGAACATTGTATACATAATAAATAAATTCATCATTAAAAAATAAATACATGAAGAGAGGTCTCTTTGCTTATAAAGGTGAGTATGCATGGTTTTATCAAAAGACAAAACATAACAAAACAAAACAAAAAAATTAAGGAGATATTTTTCCAGTCAATGAAAGTTTTAAGGCAACACATTAAGAAAATGGTTCCTGCCCAGAAAAAGATATGATTAAACAAGTCTTTCTCCACAATTGGGATATTATCCCAATGGTTTTAAAAACTTATATCCATATGGTTATCCAGTTAACCTCACAAACCACTACTTTATAACATATTCATGTCTTTGGTTTTGAATATAGTACTTTTCATCAAACAATATATTTGTATATATGCAATTGTACTAAAAATAAGAAATGGAAACATTATACTTTTAGTATTGTTAAAACTTATTGACTACAAGTTTGACAAAATGGTGACCAAAAAAAAAAATTGTGGAAAAAATAATGTTAATTATTATTAGATGAGTTTGTTGCAACATAACATAGTAGATCAAATCACTTACAAAATAGGAATTTATTTCTCATGGCTACTGAGCATAGAAAGGCGTTGTGTAATTTGATTTCCAGTCAGATTTCAATTCTGGTGTGTATACAGGGACCTCGTCAGTAAGCGAATATTACAGAAGCAGAGGAAAATAGTTTTCCATTTAATGTCTGTACTTCAATTACACAAAAAATTCATAGGTTTATGTGAGATATTCACTCTCTTTATGTCATATATATTTAATCATATCATGTTTACTGACTCTCCAGAGAGACAGATGTACAAGAGAAAGTTAGCAGATAAGAGACAGGTAGATATAGGTAGATAGATGACAGATATCTGGTTAACTGAGAGATGATAGATAAATGATAAAGTTAAATTTATGATAGTCAGATAGATTTAAAGATATATTATAGATAAATCAGTCAATGATACATAGACAGAGGAAGTTATAGGAGAATTGGGGTTTCTTAACTAACTTATGGAAGCAAGAAATTCCATGGCCATCCATTTGCAAAACACAGAACAAGATAAACATACTAACTGCATGCAAGGTGTTGTTAAATGTTCTTGGTTAGACCTCAGGAGTAGTGTTACGGCCTTCCTTTGGCCTCTTGTTCATTTCAGATTGCCAGCTCATTGGATGGTTCCACTCACGTTGAGACTGAGTCTTCTCTATGTGGGCAGTTTACAACCTTATACTTTGGGCTTTTAGGAAACACATTGACAAAATAAGATAGATTTTTTTTACAGTATTCTATACTGTAATATTTCCAGAAAAGTATAATTTAGATAAATCAGTTTCCCATATTAATCATCATTCACCCATATTGCTTAATGTCCTCTGATCAAAGTTAGAAGGTTCAGCATTTGATTCTGAGGAAAATATTCTGTTCTACTTGAGAAATAAAAGTCTAACATGTGAAAGACAATTTGATTTGATATTTTCTTTATCTTGAGTGAAATATTTTTCTATAGCCTGTGCTTATCAGTGTTACAGATTAATTCAGATTTTATTAATTTCATAAATGTATATAGAATCAGAAATATTAAGTTGAAAGCTCTCTATATTTCAGTTTTAAACAATAAATCTAATATAATTGGTGTAAAAGCTCTAACTTTATTATCTTTTTTAAAGGTCAGATTTGGTCTATGCTGTTGGCACAAGCTTTTAATTACAAAATTCTATATGCTGAAGTAGGAGGACTTTAAATTTAGGATCAGCTACATAACAATGTGCTGTCTCTAACAATCACACAAAGCAACTTCCAAAGTTTGATTTTTTCTTTGATTTTTCTATATTCCAGATGTTATATTAATAATATTATTCAGATAATCTATACTATATGGGATTTACAAAGCTAAAGTAATTTTATTTCATATGTAAAAAAATTAGCAAATGTTCAGGTTGATCTATCTGATTGATAGTTCTCAGAGAGGAGGAACCCATTAAGAATACGTTTGAATAAGAAGAGCCAATATTTGTTACTATTACTTCTTATAAAATTCAACTAAATCTATTCAGCAGAAAAAATCAGGTTTTGATATTATCAGATAATGTGAACATTTATTTTAAAGTACTATATTATTTCTCTAAGTACAGTAATAGGCATTTTGCAAGTTATCTCTCCATTTTTTGCAATAAGTTCTAAAATGAATATTGTTAATTTTCTTTCTCTAACATGAAAGGAAACATTGAAAGGAAAAAGAGGACCATGAATTTGAAGTAAATTATGCAAGTTTTGGAGGGTGAAAAAAGAGAAGAGAAATATTGTAACTGACAATCTCAAAAAAAACAAAGGAAAAAATGTATCATAAAAATGTCCATTATTCTACATACGTTCCATATTGTTTAGAAATTACTATTTTCGAAAACTAGTTACTATTTCAAACTGATTTTTATTACTAGAATTAACCAAAGGTACACCTATATTCCCAAACATTTCTCTTTTTTTCCTTTCAGGAGAGAAGGGACAGAGAGCACATCTCTGTATGACTTGACCTGCTCTGACAACCCCTGTATCTCACAGGCTATACCTACACATAAAATCATTTCCTCAGAAACTTTATTCATTGATTACAAAGCTTTTCAAAATACATTTTCTTGTAAAATCTTCCTTGATTACATAAGAATATTGAAAAAAGGAACAAAGCAGGCAAACAAATTTTATTTTACACTAAAATTAAACAGTTACATGATTACTTAACTCAGTGTAACTTTTTCTCATGTATAAAGTTATATTTTGTAACATTTGTATGGCTAAGTATTAATAGAATATTCATTAGACAACTTAATTAGAGAACTGTTAAATAAGAGGTATATTGCAGGGAGTTATGTGAAATAAAGTAGTTAAAGCATTCTATTTATATAACATAGATTATAATTCATATTAAATGTATCTTTGAAAAACTAAAATATTTACTGCCTCATGAATGAATATCATTTGTATTAAAAACAGGAACTAAGCTGATATGTTTAATTAAAGTTTAGTAAACATTACCAATATAATATAAATCATTTGGGAAAATTGTATAATGTAACCTGTATAAAAAGAATGGTATTTCTCTACAATAGATTACCAACGTATGTAGCACTAACTGTTATTTCTTGATTTTAACTTCTTTTGGAAAATTCAAATAAAATATAAGAATGTAAATATGTCTCAACATAACAACATACTTTCCTAGTAAATGGAAAACAAGACTATTTTCTTGGAACGTGTAGAATGTTACAGAGAGATTCTTTGTCATTACAACAGTCATCTGAACTGGTCACTATGATATAAACCTATCATCTCAGTGTATAAGATAAACAAATAGCTTACCCCAATTATGAGGTCAGCCTGTGTTACATAGAAAGCCATTTTGAAAATACATAAACCCATGTATTCACATGTAATTAAACCAAGAAAAGCTTCTTTACTTCTCTGATGTTTATCCAAATAAGTAAAAATAGGCATTGAATTTGGTGTATGTTTTATTATAAAAAAAATTAAATTGAGTCTCTGAACCTATTCATGTATAGTAATAATTTGTTGTGAAAACACAAACAATAATAGAATAAATACATCCCAGTGCAAAACATGTATAATTTCAATTCCCGAAAGCAGGGTAAAAACCCATGTGAAATGATATAAAGCAAGCAGTATTCTGAAGTTCAATGCGCAGATGCCTGTCAGAAATATACCATTTCAATACAGTAATGAATTCTGCACAAACTCTACACACCTCAATTAATGTAGACGTACGGTACTGTGTTTCTGTAACCCTGGGTAAAAGACTGGGTGTGTCTTAGGCAGGAGTGGGTAAAAAAAAACTTGGTGTTATGCAACTCATCTGGTTATCCTAAGTAGTACATATTTAAAATTGTGCCTCTAATTTTTCTCCGATAATGTGAGAAGTGGGCCTGTCTTAATATGCTGACTAGAATAAACAGTTATTTGCGGCAAACTGGAATTTTCTCAGATAAAGACATTATCAATGTTGTGATCATAGTAGCAATGGACTCTTGACACCATATTAATGCTTTCTCAAGTCAGTACCCATCAAGTTAAAGCATAGTAAAGAGACTAGGATAACATTCACAGAATCTTGTCAAAAGTATTTGTCAGGTTCACAAGGATAGTATATCCATCTTTTCTCAGTTTAATGTCTGAAATCATGATATATCAAGTGATTGCTGAAGTTTGCATTTTTCTGAAAAAATATTGATAGTTTAACTACAAGAAATTTGTTCCTGATTCATGGGCTTGCATATAGGTTTTGTATTCTTTTATTTCTATCTTATTTGTTGCAGCTGACACATCAATTGAGAGACAGTTACTAGGACTAAAATTGTTTAAGACTGTTTAAGTTTGATTATAATCCCAACATTCCAGAAACATAGGCAGAAAATCTCTATGAGAGCAACTTCAAACTTCTCTGAATTGTGAGTTCTCGGCCAACCAAGGCTGTAAAATGAGGAAAAAAATGATCAATACTAACATGGAAGGAAGATTTACAATAGCTTAATGAGTATGAAATTAAAGATAGAATTAGAATTTTTCCTTGTCTGTGGGAAATTAAAATAATGTGCTTCTCCATCTCTTCTCTTCAGTTTATATGAACACATGTATGTTTGTATGTTTATACATAAAACACATGCATAAGTATTTGTAAAGATATGCAAATATAGTTATCCAAAAATGTATAAATGAGTGTGCATGTGTATGCTATAATAATTTCATACAAATACAACAGTTTTATATTATTATATAATAAGTCAGACCAAAATATCACTCTGTCTAACCTCTGACAGAGCCTCATTCCATTCTGCCTCCTCTGTCTCAAAGATGATGTACTGCTATGTACTCACACACCCTGCCAGGCCACCTGCATTTCCTTGGGCCTCAAGTCTCTCAAAGGTTAGGTTGCATCTTCTCTCGTTTAGGCCAGACCAGGCAGTCCTCTGCTGTATATTTGTCAGGGGTCTTGGACCAGCTAGTGTATGCTGCCTAGTTGGTGACTCAGTGTTTGAGAGATCTTGGGGTTCCATGTTTGTTGAGACTGCTGGTCTTCTTTGGGGGTCACTGTCCTCCTCAACTACTTCCAGCCTTTCTCGAATTCAAACAAAGTGGTTCGCAACTTCAGACCACTGGTTGGGTGTAAGTATTTGCTTCTGTCTCAGTCAGCTGCTTGTTGGACCTCTCGCGGGGCTCCTGTCTGTAAGTACATTATAGTATCAATGATAGTGTCAGGCCTTGGGGTCTCCCCTTGAAATAGGTCCCAATTTGGGCCAGTCATTTCATTTGTATAAAGCTGAGTAATATTCTGTTTTGTAAATGTACCACATTATCCATATAAGTTGTTTCCTGCCAAGGACTAGCCACAGCTTGGAAAGGGATTCTGAGAGTAGGAGTGTCTGGGAGCAGAGCAAACAACAACTCTGAAGTCAAATCGTGGATCCAAGTTGAAAACCTGTGCTCTGCTTGATACAGCTTTCACAGTGTGCTTCTCTCTACGTTTTGTTTTCTCTCTGGAGATTTCTGTCTATATTCTGTTTGCTTGCTATTCTAAGAGAACTCTGTCCATGTTCTGCCCGCTATTCTAAGAGATTTCTATGGCCGTGTCCTCCTTGCTTGTGTGTGTGTGTCAGTTGTCCAAGTATTTCTCTCTTTTCATCCTAAAAAGAGTCTCCAGATATCTTATCTTTTGCACATCCAGTCTTTAATCTTACACATCAATCCAGTCATTTACTCCAGGTTTTCCTTTGATTATCTTTTGAACCAGCATCCCATGACCCCAGACCTTTGATTCTTAGGAGAGAACAAACATACATTTTTTTTTTAACATTGCAAATTAATTCATTAATCTTTCTGCTTTTGTTAAGCATCGAAGATAAGCTAGTTGGGTAGGACCTTGCCCTGAAATTGTCATTTCCACCACACCTGAGCCTAACCTTGCTCCTAGGTTATTCCTGAACTCAGGACCCTATCTGCCTTTGTAAATATAAACAAAAAAATGTTAGCTGGGTAGAATCTCCTGAAATTGCTACTTCCTAAACCTCTTTATCTCCTTACTTAATAATTTTTCAACAAGTTGAATCACAGCACAGCTACTTTTGTTCCTTTCTATTTGTGAAGTCCCTCGTATAATTCATATTGTATCTTTAATTTTTGCATAATTGAAAAATTGTGTATTTTCAAACTCATGCATTTAGAGCTCTTTCCCATAGTCTTAAGAGCTGTCTTGAAAGTCCCAGTGTTTACCATTTTCCTGAGACATAGCCACACCCTTGACTCCTAAACTCTTGCTATTTCTAATTATTATGGAATCATTAATGTTAACAGGGAGGTTATTTCTCAGAGGAATGTGAAATATGTACATTATTATATAAACAAGCTTTATGCCCATAGCAGCCATCAACACTCATGGGAACTGATACCAGGGCCCTGTAACAGAAGAAGGAACCATGTCACTCTCTCTCCACCAGGAAGGTGCTTGGCTCAGCAGTTTCCAGTATCTGGATATTATAAGAGCAACAATTAGAATGGCTTAACAAGTCTCCCTATGGTAGCACGAATAATGCTTTGGATATATCAAGAGCAGTAAAGCTGAATCTTGAGGTAAATTGAAGCCCATCTTTCTTAGGAATTTCAGAACTGATTTTTATAGTGGCTGTTTGAGTTTGCACTCAAACCAGTGAAAAAGGAATGTTCCCCTTGCTCCAGATCCTTGCTAGCATGAGCTATCATTTGTGTTGTTGATCTTAGCCATTGTGACAGGTGAAAGCTAGCATCTCAAAGTAATTTTGATTCAGATTTCCCAGGTGACTAAGGATATGGAACATTTCTTTAAGTAATTTGTAGTCATTTAAATTTTCTCTTTCTGAGAAACCTTTGTTTAGATTTATTCTCCATTTATAAATTGGTTATTTATCGCCAGGCAGTGGTGGCGCACGCCTTTGATCCCAGCACTTGGGAGGCAGAAGCAGGCAGATTTCTGAGTTCAAGGCCAGCCTGGTCTACAGAGTGAGTTCCAGGACAGCCAGGAGTATACAGAGAAGCCCTGTCTCAAAAAACCAAAGAGAGAGAGAGAGAGAGGGAGGGAGGGAGGGAGGGAGGGAGGAGGGCAAGGGAGGGAGGGAGGGAAATTGGTTATTTATCTAGATATTCTATCTTTTGAGTTCTTTATATTTTAGATATTTCCACTATATTGTATATGTAATTGGTAAAACATGTTTTCCCATTCTGAAGCCTGTCACTTTGTCTGAATGATAGAATATGTTGTCTTACATTAGTTTTCTTTTTCATTGATATTTAATTGTTGTTCATACTGCTTATGTAGGTTTGAATGAACATTAAATGCTACATTTAATAAGTGGCAGATCACAACAGGGTTGCCATTGCTGTTGAGATTAAAGCAGGATTCTCTTAAGTTAAACCCTCACCATAATACCAATTCTCAATAAATAAGTAAAACATAATTGAATACTCAAATAAAGTAAGATGTATATTTAGTTTGGTATGTATACATGAACAAGAAGTCTATAGTATGCTACTTTTCCACAACAGTATACATTTCTTCAGTATTAAAACCATTAACTAAATTAAAAATATATCTACATGAAACTTATGATTACACTTGGGATGACTAGAACAATGTTAAAAATAATGTGTTGAAAGTTATATTTTCTCATATATATTTTAAGATAAACACATTTTTTTATTCTAAAGAATACAGGCAGGACAGACCATATGTTAATTGCATTATATATGGATTAAAGTTGTTTATAAATGACACATAGTATTTACGTTTAGACTTTGAAAATTTCCTACTGTTGCAAAAATGTTACTTGTAAAAATGCTATAAAAGGAAAATCATTAAAATATACTTCCAATAATATTTCTCTTTGCTGTATATTTTATGTGCTCTTTTGAAAAATATTCATTACCAAAGGAAATATATATTAATTTATTATGGAAATGTACTATTTGACATTTTTATGACAAAACACATTGGGATAATTGTACTGAAAGAAACAGTTTAATGTATAATCTAATTAAATGACTTAAAATACACTATAGTGTTATATTTGAATGTAATTAAATTTAAATTAATATGTTTTTCTTCAGTTTATTTAAATTAAATTTAATATAATTATCAGAGTATATTCATCATAGTAACAACACTGTATTACCAAGTGGCTTGCTCCAGGCCATCTAGAAAAACAAGAATCAGAGCCGGATTTAAGCCCGGACAGTCTTTCTCCAGGATCCATGACACTCTTGCCTGCTATCATTGCTTTCAAAATCATAGATGATTGAATAAACTATTATCTTCTTGAAGTAAGAGACTACTGTCTGGAATTCACTCTGCTATTATGAATTCTCTTTCTATTTTGATGATGGCCATCTTTGCTCCATGCCCTTATATGCCTATAAAAATGGGAAAATAACTTTGCCAACCTTACACTCAACAGAGGGCTGATATCCAAAATGTATAAAGAACTCAAGAAATAGAAATCAATAAACCAAATAAACAAATTAAAAATTGGGGTACAGATCTAAACAGAGAATTCTTTTTTTTTTTCTGCCAAGTTTCCACTCCAGTTTTATTTATTTATTTTTTATTGGATATTTTATTTACAGTTCAGATGCTATCCACTTACCCCATGTCTGCCCTCCCCACCTGCCCAGGAACCCCTATCCCATCGCCTGTCCTCCTGCTTCTCTGCGGATATGCCCTAACCTACACCCCCACTCCCACCTCCCCACCCTGAAATTCCCTCACACAGGGCTTCCAGCCTTCATTGGACCAAGGAGCTCCTCTTCCACCTATGTCCAACAGTGTCATCCTCCCTTACATATAAGCTAGAGCCATGGATCCCTCCCTAAGTACTCGCAGGCTGGTGGTTTAGACCCTGGAGCTCTGGTTGGTTGGTATTGTTGCTCTCCTCATGGGGATGCAAACCCTTTCAGCTCCTACAGTATTCACTCTAACTCCTCCATTGGGAACCCCTTGATCAGTTCAATGGTTAGCTGTGAGCATCCACCTCTGAATATGTCAAACTCTGGCAGACCTCTAAGGAACAGCTATATCAGGCTCCTGTCAGCATGCACTTCCTGACATCCACATCAGCATCTACTTTTGGTGACTGTACATGGGATAGATACCCAGGTGGAATGGTGTCCAGACAGCCCCTCCTTCAGTTTCTGTCCCACACTTTGTCTCCATATTTTCTCCCTTGAATATTTTGTTACTCCTTCTAAGACGGACCAAAGCACCCCCACTTGGTTTTCCTTCTTCATAAGCTTCATGTGGTCTATGAGTTGTATCTTGGATATTTCAAGCTTCTGGGCTAATATCCAATAATCAGTGAGTGAATTCCATGTGTTTCTTTTGTGATTGGGTTACCTCGCTCAGGATGATATTTTCTAGTTCTATCCATTTACCTAAGAATTTATCAAATTCATTGTTTTTAATAGCTGAGTAATACTCCATTGTATAAATGTACCACATTTTTTGTATCCATTCCTCTGTTGAAGGACATCTGGGTTCTTTCCAGCTTCTGGCTATTATAAATAAAGCTGCTATGAACATAGTGGAGCATATGCCTTGCTATATGTTAGAGCATCTTCTGGGTATATGCCCAGGAGTGGTATAGTTGAGTCCTCAGGTAATGCTATGTCCAATTTTCTGAGGAACTGTCAGACTGATTTTCAAAGTGGTTGCACCAGCCATAAAAGCACTTAAAGAAATGTTCAAGATCCTAAGTCACCAGGGAAATGCAAATCTAATTGACTCTGAGATTCCATCTTACACCAGTCAGAATGGTGGAGATCAAAAACAGCACATGCTGGCAAGGATGTTGTGATAGTCTCTATATTGTTGGCCAAGGAGTGGCACTATTAGAAGGTATGGCCTTGTTGGAATAGGTGTGTCACTGTGGATGTGGGATTTAAGACCCTCATTCTAGCTGCCTGGAAGGGAGTCTTACCCTAGCAGCCTTCAGATAAAGATGTAGAATTCTCAACTCCTTTTGTACCATGCCTACCTGGATGCTGCCATATTCCTGCCTTGAGAATATTGAACTCGTAAGTCTGACCCAATTAAATGTTGCTTTTACAAGAGTTGCCATGGTCATAGTGTCTGTTCACAGCAGTAAAATCCTAACTAAGAAGGATATGAAGCAAGCAGAACACTCCTTCCATTGATGGCAAAGTGCAAACTTATGCAACCACTTTGCAAATCAGCTTCAACGTTTTCAGAAATTGGAAATAATGCTACAGCATTATTCAGCTATACCATTTCTGGGAATATACACATAAGCATCTCTAGAATAACACAAAGACACTTGTTCACCTGTATTCATAGCAGTTTTATTTGTAATAGTCAGAAACTAGAAACAACCTAGATGTCCCTCAACCAAAGTATAGAGAAAACATAATTCATTTACAGAATTGATAAGTCAGCTATTAAAAACAATGACAACATGAAATTTTCATCCAAATTTCAAATACATACAAATAGAGGAGATGATTCTGAGTGAGGTAACCAACCAGAAAGATAAACACGATACATACTCATTCATAAGTAGAGATCAGCAATAAAGTACAGGATAACTATGCTACAATCTACAGAAACAATGAAGATAAATACAAGAAGAGACCAAGGGATGATTAGTTAATCTCACAGAGAAGGGGAACTAGAATAAACGTGCATCTATGTCAGGGATAAATGAGGAAGGAGACTGGTTGGGGGAGGGCAACAGAAGGGATCAAGTTGAACAAAAACAGTACTCAGAGAGAGAACAGGAATTGATGGGGGAAGGGACATCTCTGGGATGAGTTACAAATCTAGAACAATGGAAACTCCCAGGAATCTATGAGAGTAACTGTAGCTAAGACTCCTAGCAATGGGAGATATGGAGCCTGAAATCAGCTATCTTCTGTAACCAGGCAAGACTTCCATTGGAGGTCTTTGAGATTTCAACCCACCCACAAAATCTTAGACCCACAAATTATTCAGCCAATAATATGTGCAGTGGTAAAGATGGAACTGAAAGTGAAGCAATGTCCAACCAATGATTAGCCCAGCTTGAGACTTTTACCACATCAAGAGCCCAAGGCTGACACTATTAATGATATTTCTGCTATACTTGCTTACAGTAACTATCATTTGAAGGACTTCACCCAGCAACTGAAGGAAACAGATGCAGAGACCCACAGCCAAACATTAAGTGGATCTTGACAAATCCTTTGGAAGAGTGGAAGGGAGGAATTGAAGGAGCCAGAGAGGTCAAGGAAACCACAAAAACGACAATACAATCAACTGACATGGGCCCTCAGGGGCCCAGAGACTGAACCACCAATCAGAGAGCATGTATGGGATGAACCTAGGCCCTCTGCACTATGTAACAGTCATTCAACTTGATCTTTAAACAGGACTCCAAACATCAGAAACAGAGGTTCTCTCTGACTCTTTTGACTGTCTTTAGAACCCTTTCCTCTAACTGGTCTGCCTTGTCTAGCCTCCATAGGAGAAGATGCACCTAGTCCTACTTCAAATTGATGTGCCAATGCTGGTTGATATGCAGGGGAGGCCTCCATTTTTCTGAGGTGAAATGGAGAGACGATCAAGGGAAAGAGAGAAGAAAGGAAGTGACTTGGAGAGAGGAGAAGTTGTGATATGGAGTTGATGTAAATAAAATAATTAATAAAAAAGTACTTCATACTTCCAAATTATCTTAATGCAGTGATGTAATAATGTAGGTGTATGTTTCTGCTTTTATGCAATTCTTAATGGAGTCAGGCTACAAATGCAGAGCAAATGTAAATTTATGGGTAGGCATGCCATATCAGGTACAAATTATAAAATACCTTCTTAAAGTTATAATTTCCTGCTAGCACAAACACTAATCTAGACATTTCTGTTAATAAGCCATGTCCATACATTTAAGAATAGCCAATTCTTTTTCATCTCAAATATGATGTGATGAAGCCAGCATCAGTATCACTGAAATTAAAAATATATTAAACAATATTCACCACTTGCTAAGAACATATATTGTGTTGTACATGAATACCAAATTTTATGAGTAATAATATACATAGCCACAGTAAAGAATATTTGTAGTATCAATTGCAGAATTGCACTGTGGAGTCATAAAGGATTTAGAAATTCAAAGAGACATACCATTGTTATGTGGGAAGCTTATACCGTATAGTCAATTATAATTATTTCTACATAATAGGAGATGGAGAGCTTAAATATTCTAAAGGTTTTTGTGGCAACTTGGTTATACTGAATACATTTAAAATCTCCAAATATTCTCTATTTCTAAAGAATTGGTCAAACTATTTAAAATTTCTGAATACTCTGTCAGCTCATAAGAAACAACTGAGATTCAAGTATATATCTCAGAGTACATGGGTTAAATTTTCTTTTTTTTAGAAAAATGTAATATTTATCTTATGTAAAATTGAAAATACTGAAGATCTCTACACTATAGAGGATGTTGCATATGCAAAGTACTGAAGTTTATCTGGTTTGATATTAAATTAGGATTCAATAAATACAGTATTGATAATAAATAATTTTATTATTAATTTTTACATAAGACAGTTCTTTCTTGAATTCACACATTTTCTCTGTTATGTCTTGTTTTTCACCTATCTGATATTCTTGTTTTGTACTCTATTTAAAATAATTACTTTTAGTAATTAATGGCAATTAATGGCAAATGCAAGTAAAAAGGCAAAATTCTAGAAAGGTAACACACTATTGTAATATAATTACAGTTTTCAACCCAGTTTCTAGTTATTGTCACATATTTTATTACTATATCTCCTATGATAAATAGTTACTATTTTATAAATATGCTTTATGACAAAAGCATTATTGTTAATACCTAGATAATAGAAGATATTTGTGCTCTCTTCTTAACACTTCTAAAGATGCTGGAGTTAGAAACACTATCCCACATGGCTAGGACTCAGAGTGCCACAAGGTGATAGACAGGCTACTGGGGATAAAAATGTATCAAGATTTTGATCAAGCAGTAAATGCTATAAACTATAGTACAAATCTGCTAAATTAGGTATGCTTTTATGTACAATCGCCAAATGAGTCCTATACAGGTAAACCACTCTCTAATTGGATGTGATCTTGTTCTCAGTGTGGTATGTCTGGTATAAACTGATGACTTATGAGAACAAAACACCTTTCAGGGAGGTTTTATGCACATATGTGTGTGTGTGTGTGTGTGTGTGTGTGTGTGTGTGTGTGTGTGTTTGTGTGTGTATGTGTGTATGTGTGTGTAAATATGTGTGTAGCAAACTGCCTTTTAGTTAATTATAGTTTTAGATAAGTGCTAATCTCAAGACTTCAATGATGAAGTATCTATTTACTGTGAGTAATGGTGACTTCAGATTCATAGCTAGCCAAGAAGATGACAATTAATGACAAATGAAGACTTAGCTCTACATAAGTCATGATATTATACTTTGTCATGTTCAAGGAACATTTCAGAGTACTGGAGGTAAGTGCTGGAACCTAGGGAGAAGGGTTGTGAAACTCCACACTATAAACATGTAAATAATATCTCATAATTGTGAATGAGGTAAGATCTCCTTGATTCTTCTCCATATTCCTGACATGGCTCCTAATGTACTCTGGAATAGCACTGACCTAGCTTGAGTAATAAATAGTCACTAGTGAGTAGTTCTATTACTAAGACCAAACAGAAACACAATTAATAGTCATGAATATGACAAAGGAATTAGTAGGTAATACAGGATGCATCAGAAATTAAAGGAATGAAAGGGGTTTGGGATATGGATTTCAGTTGCTGTGATAAAATAGCATGACTAAAAGAAACTTGGGAATTCTTGGTTTAGCTCTGTATCTCATTTTTAATAGGGTTTTTGGTTCTCTGGCGTTCTTCTTGAGTTATTTGTATATTTTGTATATCAGCCTTCTATTGGATGTAGTGTAAGTAAAGACTATTTTCCAATCTGTGGGGTTGCCATTTTGTCCTACTGACAGTACCCTTTGTCTTACCACATAAAGATGTATTCAATATCCTTAGTCATCAGGGAAATGTAAATCAAAACAACCCTGTGATTCTATCCCACACCAATCAGAATGGCTAAGAACAAAAATCTATGTGACAGCAGATGCTGGTGAAAATGTGGAGAAAGAGGAACACTACACCATTACTGTTAGGACTGCAAGCTGGTAAAACCACTTTGGGAACTCAATCTGGTGGTTCCTCAGAAAATGAAATGGTTCTACATGAAGACCCAGCTATATCACTACTGAGCATATACACAAATGATGTTCCAACATATAACAAGGGCACACACTCCACTGTGTTTATAGCAGCCTTATTTATAATAGCCAAATGCTGGAAACAACCCAGATGCCCCTCAACAGAAGAACAGATATAGAAAACATGGACCATTTATACAATGGAATTCTACTCAGCTAATAAAAACAGTGACTTCCTGGAATTCGTAGCAGATAGATGTAACTAGAAAACACTTCAATCCTCCATAAAACAGAGGAGAGTATAATCACAGTAGGTAGAGGGAGGGAAGGATCTGGGAGGAAGAAAGGATAGGAAGGGAAAAATGAAGGCAGGATCAGGTATTGGAAGGGACAGGAGAAAGATAGAGGATCAGGAAATTGAATAGAAACATGTAGCAGTGGGAGATCAGGAACTGGGGTTAGCCACTAGAATGTTCCAGAATCTAGGGAAGCGAGAGGCTCCAGACCCAACAGGTATAACTTTAGCTGAAACAATCAACAAAGTGGAGATAGAATCTGTAGAGACCACCCTCTGTAGATAAGCATGGCCCTCAGTTGAGGGATGGAGTCACTCATGCAGCACAAACATTTTAACACAGAAATGTTCCTGTCCAAAGGAAAGACAGGGACAAATAAATTGGACAGAGACTGAAGGAAAGGTCATCCTGAGACTACCCTACCTAGAGATTTTTCCCATCTACAGACACCAAACCCTAACCCTATTGCTGATTCCAAGAATGCTTGCTGACAAGAGTCTTATATGGCTGTTCCCCTGAGAGGTTTTAATAGCACATGACTGATACAGATTCAGAAACACACAGCCAACCATTGGCCTGAGCCCTGCAAAACCAATGGAAGAGCTAGGGGAAGGACTAAATGAGCTGAAGGGGATGGCAACCTCATATGAAGAATAATATCAACTAATTAGACTACCCAGTGCAGATTTGTGCTATAGAACTTCCAGGGACTAAATCACCAACCAAAGTGTATACTTGGAGGGAGCCATGGCTCTAGAAACATATGTAGCAGAGGATGGCCTTATCTGACTTCAATGGCAGGGGAAGCCTTGTCCCTGTGGTGGTTTGGTGCCCCAGATTAGGTTTATGCTAGAGCAGTGAGGCAGGAGTGGGTGAGTGGGTGTAGGAGCACGTTCATAGTTGCAAAGAGGAAGGAGGAGAGGGAGAATGGGATGGGAGTTTGTGGAGGAGTAATCAGGAAGGGGGATATCATTTGAAATGCAAAAGAATAAAATGATCAATAATAATAAATAAATAAAATATACTTGGGAAGAAAAGGTATGCTCTTGTTGTTTTGTTTCTCCTGTTTGTTTGGTTTTTTGTTTTGTCTTTTTGCTAGTGTTCTGTGATATTTACTTTATGCTTGGGCCAGGGTGTGGCACTATTAGGACATATGGCCTTGCTGGACTAAGTGTGTCACTGTGGGTATGGGCTTTAATACCCTAGTCCTAGCTGGCTGGAAGTCAATCTTCTCTTAGAAGCCTGCAGATGAAGATGCAGATCTCTAATCTCTGCAGCATCCTGCCTGCACCTACCTTGCTCCCACTTTGGTGATACTGGACTGAACTTCCTAACCCATAAGCCAGCCCCAATTAAGTGTCATACTTGTAAGAGTTGCCTTGGTCATGGTGTCTATTCACAGCAGTACAACCCTAACTAAGACATAGTTCATCATCCTGTGGAGTACAGGAAGAATTCGAGACAGGAATTTTGAAGCAAGAACTGATTTAGAGGCATGGAGGAATGCAGCTTATTGGCTTGCTCACTACTCATAGACTGCTTAGCCTGATTTCTTAATACAGCTAAGGACTACCTGCTTATCAGTGGCTCTGAACTCTGTGGATTTGGTCTCTCTATGTTAACCATTATCAAAATAACACCCTACTTACTTGCTAATGAAGAAAATCTTATAAAAACATTTTCTCCTGGCCGCGGCACCCGCTGTAAACATACAACATGGTGGCTGCGGCTCCAGGCGCTCTGGGCGCCTTGAGAGCGGTTGGCGTCTGCCGGTGC
This sequence comes from Mastomys natalensis, assembly GCA_021653895.1. Lineage (NCBI taxonomy): Eukaryota > Metazoa > Chordata > Mammalia > Rodentia > Muridae > Mastomys > Mastomys natalensis. The sequence continues at coordinate 68,118 of JAJTUV010002585.1, read as the reverse complement.
TGCGCGTGGCTCGGCCCTGCGGCATGGGCTAGTGATGCTGCCCCAGGAGGGTCTACAGCTCTGAAGTGAAGAGCGAAGATGAGCTGCTGGTGCGGCACCTGGAGGAGGAGAACCGAGACATTGTGGTGCTTGGAATTAACAGAGATTATGGGAAAAATTCACTGAGTAAAAATCTTCTCAAAATGTTATCAAAAGCTGTGGATGCATTAAAGTCGGATAAGAAAGTTCGGACCGTTATCATCAGAAGTGAAGTCCCTGGGTTATTCTGTTCTGGTGCTGACCTTAAGGAAAGAGCCAAGAAGCATTCCAGTGAAGTCGGTCCCTTTGTCTCCAAAATCAGAGCAGTGATCAATGACATTGCTAACCTCCCTGTGCCCAGGATCACAGCCATAGACCTTGCCCTAGGACGAGGTCTGGAGCTGGCTTTAGCGTGTGACATTCGAGTAGCAGCTTCCTCTGCAAAAATGGGCCTAGTTGAAACAAAGTTGGCAATTATTCCTGGTGGAGGAGGGACACAGAGATTACCACATGCCTTCGGGATGTCCCTGGCTAAGGAACTCATCTTCTCTGCATGAGTTCTTGACCGTCAAGAAGCCAAAGCTCTGCGCTTGATCAGCCATGAGTTAGAACAGAACCAGGAAGGAATGCTGCCTACAGGAAGGCACTGGACCTGGCGAGAGAGTTTCTACCTTAGGGGCCTGTTGCAATGAGAGTGGCCAAACTAGCAATTAACCAAGGGATGGAGGTTGACTTAGTAAAGGGACTAGCCATAGAAGAAGCCTGCTATGCTCAGACCATCTCAAAGAAAGACAGACTGGAAGGTCTTCTTGCTTTTAAGGAAAAAAGACCGCCTCCCTACAAGGGAGAATAGGAGGAAAGCCCGCGACACCCTCCCGTAGTTCTGGAAGCGTTTCAGAGCCGCCAGTGCCCCCACCGGATCTCAGTGACCAAAGTGGAGAGTGGATTCTCACTATGCCTGGAGGAAGCCCATCTGTACTTGAGCCACTGTGGGCCATGTCATATTCAGATTTATAAAGCTAGTAATGTCCGTGGTCAAAACACATAAAAATTAGGTATATGTTTTTAATATTTCCCGCACATCAGGCTTTGTCATTAATTTTTTAATGTGAATAATTTATATTGCATATACTCTAGGGAGTAATTGATTGTATGTCTACCATGCTGCATTAAGAAAATAAAACTATTTCTGTATCCCCCTCCAAAAAAAAATTTTTTTTTCTCAGTTGTGATTGCCCCTTCTCCATATCTGTTACTTATGTCAGGTTAATATAAAACTAGCAATCACAGAACACAAGCAAATCAAGATTCCTTATATACATGTGTAAAATTGCCAAAAACAAATTAAATTAATTAATGAAAGAAAGTGATGACTTCTTCTCACCTAGACATTCATTTTTTCATTAGGGAATATGAGTGTTGATGAAACTGATGGTTATATTTGGTTGTTAAGTTGTCTACATCTGGAATTAACTAAAACTCATTTGTTGAAGTTAACCTAAAAGGGATTGTTTGCTTAATTAAATCATACAAAGTGGGGGAGACCCACTTTTAATCTAGTTGTTTTGAGATGAAAATATATACCATTAATCTGGTCAACACCTTCTGTTGGCAGCCCACTTGAAGGACTCGTTTAGAAAGAAGCTTGCACTCTTTTCAACTTGATCTCACCTTGATATCACATCCATAACTTCACTGGCATTAGAGCCTAATTCTCTGAGATTTTGGTGTATAATACAGACCATATAAGATATCCATTTTTTGTGGCTGAACAACTATTAGATTTTTAGACTATTTATTGGTAAACAGCAATTGTTGGACTAGCTGGACCACAAACAGCAAGCTAGTCTAAAAAATTCTATATAGAATATATACTGATATTTTTGCTCTTCTACAGAAACAAGATTGATAAAAATTTTGGTTCCAGAATTTCTAGAACAACAAAACTAAAGGAATTTTTAAGTATATGAGATAGATTTTACAATATGCCAAAATATAGTGATATTGAAATCTCTACAATTACTGAAACATCTAAATTAGCTTGGAGAACACAGAAAATTCATAATGTGAACTATTTTACAAATACAAGTGGACAAATGTATTTTATTATTCTGATTTACTAGTTATGAAAGACAATGAATAATTGTAAAACGAAATGTAAAGAAAAAAAGACAGGAAAAAAATGATAGTTGCTCCTAACATATCTGGAGAAAAAATGACAAATTAAATGAATACACTCTGTGATAAAGTGAAACAACTTCTATGATACAAAAAGACAGGGTAGGACAACAATGATCTCTGTGACAAAATTGACTGGCTCCAGATGCATAGAAAGAGTCTTAAGTTTTCTAAGTGTGCCATAGAATAGAATCTTCTCTCAAGGACCACAAAGCTCAATTGGAGAAAACCATACTAAAGCCCTCGTTATAAAATCAACTGAATTACCAAATATTAAAGTTCAAGCCATGGATGGTGTTGATGTTTATAGTAGGGACATTAATTGGTAAAGAGTCAGATCTTGCAAATGGGATAGAGATGTGTAGGAAAACTGTCTTGAAGCCGATAGTTTTGAAATCTCAAATTCTTAATGGTTTATCTCAACTGAGGAACTAGTTTTTCCATCATTGGTAGAAAATATACTTGCTTCCCACCTACTGAAATATTGCCTTTTACATGTTCATTTGAAGAAATAATTCTTTTGATATCTGCTATATCAGCAGTGACTTTTCCTGGAAAGGATAGCAGGAAAGATAATGCTTATGTCTGTCAGCATCTTCCAATGTTGCCTCTAGACATACAACTTCTCTCAGGGGAGGAAGAAAGTGTAGTACATGAGGATGTACACTATACTATTGAAGAGCTCAGGTAGCTTGCTAATCCATTCATACAGAAGTCTTCAGAATATATGTGGAAACAGCTTTTAAGGGTGTGAGACAATGGTGATAGGAACATAATACTGGATTTTGGCTGAGTTTATTATATGAGGTAACTGAGAGGGGATTCTAGGTTAATATGAAGACTGCAAAGATTCAAAACATTTGTTTGGATGGTTGAGTGAGCATTTGTCAAAAGTTTTCCTATTGAAAGAAGCTGGTGATACCTGATATTCCTTGGCTTAGTGTTGATGAAAGGATTTTAAGGCTCAGAAAAACTGAAAAGCTAGAGTGGGTATAGTGTGTAAAATCTAATCCCCCATAATGGAAAGTTCAAGAAGACATGCCTTTCAGTAATCCTATAAGACATAAATAGTAAGAGAAGCAATAGCACATTTGAAGAGCTTTGTTGTCACTGTTCCATTAATGCCAGAACATCATATTGGAGATACTGCCGCTCAGTTGGATGAGTTCAATGTAATGAGTTTAATTGGGCCCTGGAAGTAGGAGAGAACAGATATCAGCACTGAGTTGCCAAAGGCAAGGTGATTATTGTAATCAAAATGGGTCTGCAGTCCCCCAACCTATGTTCTAGAATTAAATTTATTGATTCTCAAGGTAAATGTTGCTGGAATTGTATCTTAGTTTGTCATTTGATTCCTTATGAAGAGGGAGGTAGATGTTGTTAATTTCCATCCTGCACTCTACTCTGAGATAATTTTAACAAGGGTATTTCACAGATAAGTAGGACAGGGAAAATTTGGCTAACAGTGTTAGGAACAATGAATTAACATATGCCAACATCTTCAATTATCATTTTAAAATACTGCTAAAATATCAAATAATATTTAAAATCTTTAAAGTGGAGGCTGGATGGCTGGGGCAGTTGCTCAGTGGTTAAGAGCACTGATTCAATTCTCAACACTCACATGGCAGTTTACAACTGTCTATAAGTCCAGTTCTAGGGGATCTGACATCCTCACACAGACATACGTGCAACAAAACAAAAATGAACATAAAAAAATAAAAATAAATCACCAAAAACTTTTAAAATCTTTTAAGAAGTTGAAAATTCAAAAGGAAGAATTATTATTGAATTGCCCTGTTTTGCTCAATATTGGCCAAATTAAAAAAATGTAATAGCAAGCATTAGTATGAAAGTTACCACATATATAAAACATTGAAATGCAAAGAAACATTTTTGTAAAATGATCAGTCTTTCAAAATTTTGTATATGCTTCAACATTACATGCACTGAAAATAAAACCATTACTTTTTTCATTCTAGTACTCTGCATCATAAGCCATTCCATTCTGTGGCTTCATTAGGGTTTTTAATCTCTTTTATATGAAAATTGAGCTCAGAAACAAGCTTTTATTAAAAGCTTTGCTGAGGCTTTGCACTGTGAGAGTCCAAGGAAGACCACTGGTAAAGGTGTAACCTCAGTTGTAGTTGTCAGCCCAGGCCTAAAGGGGTCAAGCAAGACACTGAAGTTTGGCATCATGAACAGAGGCTATGAGAGGCTACTTGAACTCTAGTTGCAGCAGTAGACCACATAGGATTGGAGATGCCAGTAACATGGGAGGGGTGGAGTGGAGTCAACCAGAGCCTAGAGTGCTACAGAAGGCAGAGATGGAGAAGAGATTCAAGGCATTTGAATGAGCACAGAAGATCATGTATGGATCCAAGACATTGCACCAAGAATGGAGAGAAGAGAGAAGAGAAAAGAAGAGAAGAGAAGAGAAGAGAGAAGGGGAGGGGAGGGAGGGGAGGGGAGGGGAGGGGAGGGGAGGGGAGGGGAGGGGAGGGAGAGGAGAGGAGAGGAGAGGAGAGGAGAGGAGAGGAGAGGAGAGGAGAGGAGAGGAGAGAAGAGAAGAGAAGAGAAGAGAAGAGAAAGAGAAGAGAAGAGAAGAGAAGAGAAGAGAAGAGAAGAGAAGAAGAAAAAAAAGGGGTTGTAGATCTGAAGACTGCTTTGACATCAGAGACAGAGATGCAGAGTTTAACATTTGCCCAGATTGTTTCTTGTCTTGCTTTGAGGATTACAGTTAAGTAATTGGATGAATCTCAGAAGAGACATTTGGACTTTTAACATTGTTGAGACTGCTATAGACTATGGGGCCATTCCATTTCCTCAGTTGAGCATTCTTTGTTTAGCTCTGTACCCATTTTTTTAATAGGGTTATTTGGTTGTCTAGAGTCTAATTTCTTGAGTTCTTTGTATATATTGGATATTAGTCCTCTATCGGATGTGGGATTGGTAAAGATCTTTTCCCAATCTGTTGGTTGTCGTTTTGACTATGGGACTTTGTCAGTTATACTAACTGTACAGTTTTTATTACACAATGGGTAGATATGACCCTCCTCCCCCCATAGACTCATGTGTTTGAACCAGCCTATAGGGGCCAGGGAGTGGAAGGTGATCTTTGCATAGGCTTAGCCCAGAGAGTAGCATTATTATGAATTGTGGCCCTGTTTGAGTCGGTATGGCCTTGTTGGAGGAAGTGTCTCATTATGGACATGGGCTTTGAGACTCTCATCCTATCTCCCTGGAAGCCAGTCTTCCAGTCTTCTCCTCTTTGCATTTGGAACAAGATGTTGAACTCTCAGCTCCTCCTATGTCATGCCTGCCTGGACATTGCCATACTCACACCTTGATGATAATTGACTGAATCCCTGAACCTATAAGCCAGCCCCAATTAAATGCTGTCCTTTATCAGAGTGTCTATACACAATAGTAAATCCCTAACTAAGACAGAGAGTATCCATTTTGAAAATAATTTCCAGGAAAGCATTCAAGAGGTTTTACAGAAAAATTAGCAAAGACCAAAATTGTATTTAAGAACTCCAGTTATTCAATATAGATATAGCTAAATGTGTCAATGAGATATGACTGGTGAAGGGAGTACATGAACAAGATAAATACAGCTAAAAATGCTCTCTATCTCAACAAGGACTGGACAATTTATGGCATGGAATACTTTGGTCTAAAATGATTAAATAGTTACAAAGTACATGTGTGCTGCAGTGTAAAGGATGTCTTCAAAGGTGTCTGAAACTTTAGAATATGAGTTATTCGTGTGAAGCCATGTGAGTCAGTTACTGAGTTTTGTATCTCAAAGTGGAGTTAGTAGAGAGTGTGGTGATAAGCGACATGCAAGGGCACTGCTGTGTCTATAATATTGTGATCATGTGCCATACTCACGCAGGGAGGCATTACTACTTGAGGGGCGTCCTTTTCTGATAGTACATCATGTAGGAAGGAAGGTGCCTATAAAATTCTGCACGCTAAGTAAGCTTTTGCCCTTTCACATACATGATCTTTCATCTGCTAGATTAAGATAAATTTTAACTTCATAATTTCTAGCCTTTTTTTAATGTTAGATGCCGGATCCCTTCATCTCTTCTCTAATGTCTTGTTATATATTTTGTTGACTCAGGCTACAGAACCAACATCAAAGGATAGTTTACTGTTTTACCAAAACTTCTCTTTATGAATGAGGATTATAGGGAACACTCAAACATCCAAGTATACATAATTTATGACTTTTCTTTTTGTCCTTAGTTTTAATGCATCAAGAGTAAACTGTATAGCTACAGGATATGTTTATATACTTGTTTTCTCATTTTAAAACATATTGATATTTTCTTTAGGTAATGTACAGTCAATTTTGCAAAAGTAAGTAAATTTTGTATACATAAAAATAATGTTGTTAAGTGCATTATTGTATATTACATTGCATGAACATAGTTTCCCTTACTTTCATTGCTTTATAGTTTGTAAACTTATTACTTGTAATTGTTATGTCACAGCTTAAAAATCATTTTCATTTATATGTCTTTTGAAATCAATGTTAATTTTCTTGAAAACAAGGAAATGTTGAATCTTCATGTTTTTCTTGTTTATATTGTTTATGATTGAATACAGTGAAATAGAATATAAAAGAGAACTGCAAAATATATGTTATTTGCATTTATTTTTGTGTCTTTTTGAATATTTTATGAAAGCATAAATATTCAAGTTTTTTCTGAAGAATGGATAGTAAGTAAATAGGAGGTAAAATATTTCAGGAAGAGTTTGCAGGCAAATAGTGTGGCTTGTGGTGTTAATAAAAAACCTTAGAAGATAAATAAAATTCTCTTTTTTACATACTAAAATTCTTTTTAAAATTAGTTTAAATGCAACTAAATTAGTTCTTAATATTGATTATGCAAGAAATTATTTGTTTTTTGTTGTTTGATTTGTTTTGTTTGTGTATAAAGACAAGTCTTTGTACATTAAAAATCAATTGGACTCATTTTGAAGAAACAAAATTTATTTTAATAAAATTACAAGAATGAGAGAAAATTCTGAGGCATCGCTAACATTTCAGCACACAATCACATTATCCTAAAATGTATTATGAATCACTATCTCTTTTATCCTATTATAGAAGTGATTGTATGTTATGTATGTTCAATTATATATGTGTATATCACTGCTCATATTTGCATATACCTGTAAAGGCCATCAGTTAACATTGTGCTATTTCTCAAATATTTTCAACTCATTTGTTGAAATAGAGTTTCCCAGTCTACCCAGAGTTGACGAATTGAATGGCCTGACTGGCCACTAAGCTCCAGATTCTCTATATCTATTGATATTGTTCATTTTAGGGGGGTACATCTGCATACTTGGATTTGATATGAATGCTAATAAACTCAGCTTGGGTTTGCATTTTGCAAAATCAGAATTTTAGTGACCAAGGAAATCCCCAGTCCTAATTTATTTTAAATGTTCCAACTATGAATTCTGGTCTTGGGGAAATAACGGCTTTTCAGTGACTATATTTCTCCAGAAATATAAACTATTTTTAATTGAACATATTACATCTATATTCAATTACTATTACATGTAATCTGTATGTTTTCATTTTAGTTATGCCTGTGAATCAAATGTCCATAAAATATGTTTCATTTATAAATATGAGTATTATTCTACAGACTTATTATCTGATTAAAATATCAAGATTTTATACAGTAGGAATATTTAAGATCTAGCCCAGTGGTTCTTAAACTTCCTAACACTGTAACACTTTAATATATATTTTCTCATATTGTGCCAAATCCCAAACATAAAATTATTTTGTTGCTACTTCATAATTATAATTTTTCTACTTGTACAAATCATAATGTAGATATTTGATATGTAGGATATATTATCTGTGACCACAGAGGGATTGCAACCACAGAATGAGAAACATTTGTCTAGGCTATTTTACTCTTTATATCCTCTGACTACAATTATTGATATTTGATTTAGAATTTCTTTGACCATTAGATAATATCTTTTGGAAAATATTATTCTCAGACAGCTAACTTGACCCAAGGTGTGTGTGTGTGTATGTGTGTGTGTGGTGTGTGTGTTTGTAAAATTAAGTTCTTTTTATTTGTATGCAGTGACTTGCTTTAAGCTAAAATAAGTGATGTCATCTTTCATTTGTAATGAGTATTCTGTTTTACATCAACAAGCATTAACTAACCACAAATTTAAACGACTATAGAAATCCCTATTTATTATCATGCAGCTTTATATTGCATTGATTTTTTTAAACAAGCTGCTATGTAAATTTTCCTGGAGTGATGTAAATAAATATCTATTTGTTTTTATTCTGACTCATGAATTAAATTTTCAAAAAAGAAAAGAAAAAAAAAGAAAGAAAAGAAAAAAAGATGACAGAACAAACCCTTTCTGGAAGGAAATAGAGAAAGAGTAGACCTGGCTGAGAGGAAGACAATAGATATATAGACAGCAGACAGACAGACAGACATACAGATAAACAAACTAACTTTTTCCTGGATTAAACAAGTGAAGCAAATAAAAGATAATTATTTCAGCCAAGTTTAGAATATTTAGCCAAATAATTGACTGATGTTCTTACAAGAGCATGAGTGTCTCAAAGACAGCTATGTTACTAAAACTCCTTCACTAATACAAAGTAATGGTACAAGAAAATGGTACAAGACAGCTACATTCCTGGTGCTCTTGCATGATTTGTAGGCCTCTTTGTTTATTGTTCAGTCTCAGTTTCAAAGCAGTTATTACTATTTATTTAGATTTGGGTTTGATGATTCTTGTAAATTTTAGAATCTTTCTAAACTTCACAAGTTTCCTTTTTCCTGTAACCTTATATATATATTTCCCTCCTCCCTCTAGGATAGAATGTTTCAATTATAGTAAAATACCAAGACAAGAACACAACAGTGTATTATGCAGAGAATTATGTAGCCAACATATCCTATCCTTAAACTCATATCATTCTTGCTTCAGCTTCATGAGTTTTGAGACAACACATATGTACCATCACCATGTCAAATAATGTTGTTACAACTCTGTAAGTCTCAATTCATAGTAGTTTTAGCTGACATTCATGATTTAACAGAAATATCTTCAATGCTGGAGTTATTACTAGCAGTTTTCAGAAAGGATCTATTCCTATTTTCATCAGATTATGAACTGAGTTAAGTGTTGTCTGACTGAAGATTTCCAGTCTCTATTTCATTTCTGTGAAGTATACAGACTCCGTCATACCACAAGGACACTTGTTCAACCATGTGAGCAGCAGCTTTATTTATAATAACTAGAGACTGGAAACAATCTAGATTTCTGTCAACAAAAGAATAAATAAAGTTAATGTGATACATTTGTATAATGAAGTATTAGTCATCTCTTTAAAAGAATGACAACATGTAATCTTTAGGCAAATGAATAGGGCTAGAAAAAAATCATACTGAGTGAGGTAACCCAGAAAGAAAAATATAGTATGTTTTTACTTATAAGTGCATATTAGCCATTAAGTAAATTATAACCAAGACACAGTCTCTAGACCCAGAGATGTTAGGTAAAGATTAGGGCTCTAGAAAGGGTGTATGGATCTTTCTGAGAAGGGGAAATAGAATAGAATTTATACATGGCCTAGAATGGGAGGAGAGACAAGCAGGAAGGAACAGATATGGGCTGAGGTGGAAGGGAGGAAGAGAATGGGATGAGAGACAGTTGGACTAGGGGTTGGGGTTAGTGAAGCTGAAACTTCTGGGAATGTATGAAAATAATCCCAATGAGGAATCCTAGTAACTGGGAATGTCCATTAGATTAAGTGTATTGGCCAAAGAAGTCCCATAGAAATCTCAGAACAACCCATGATGTTGCTAAGACAAAATGTTGCTCTCTACAACAGGGCCTCATTGCAGAGCATAGCTTCCACATACTCTTTGAACATGGAGGAGTGGAACTGATACCTTGGTAGATCCCTCAACTCTATGTTATGTTGTTTTTGGTGCAGGAAGCTACTTTGCAAGCTACTGAAAAAGAAACATGGAAATCAATTCAGCCACAAAACCATTGATCTACAATCTGTCCTGAAAAATATGCTCAGACAGTGGTGACATAGAACTGGTGGAAATAATGAAACAATGTCTGATTTGATCTAAGGCCAACTCTATAAGAAGAAACCAATATCCTACACAGCTTGGCTAACCAAGAAAAGAAATTACATAAAGCAGGTATATAGGGTAATATTAAACATTATGGGTCTAAAAAATCAATAACATGATTATTAATGATATTTTGCTATACTCATAGATCAGTGTCTTATCCTGTCATCATCAGTGAGGCTATATCTGGCAGTGAAAGGAGTGGTTACATAGACCTAAAACCAGACATTATGAGGAGAATGAATGCAAATTAGGAGTCTCCATCAAATCCTTCACCCAAGAGCTCAAGAAATCACTCATGAAAGAGGAGGCAGAAAGAATGTAAGAGCCAGTCTGAGCTTCTCATGAGGACACCATGAGAACCATGACCTCCGAATCAACTAAATAAGATGCCAATAAGTTCATTGAGACTGTATGAGGAAAAAAATCTCTTTTCAATAAAAGAAATTAAAAAGAAAAATATACATATATATATGTAAACAGATTTTATACATATATTATATAATATTTACTCTATACTAACCTAGAAACAAAATGCTATTTGCTTATTTTGTCTTAAGAATGTACTCATTAGAAAAATTATGACAATTTATTTGACTTTTATGAATCTTATTAGCATAATTAAAATAGTTTGGGACATTGAATATGCTTACATTTCAAGTATATCCAGTTTTCTTTTCTTTTTTTTTAATATTCTTTTTTTTCCTTCACAAAGCAAATAATATTGTAATCAAGTGTAAACCCAACAAAAATATATAAATTATAGTCCAGTATCCCTCATGAGTATACATACAAAAATTCTCAATGAAGTAGTTGCAAACTGAATACAAGTTTTCTTATTTATTCAATAATCTTATGTACATTTCTAAAACATTCCTTTATCTGAAATGCCTATAGCCTCTTTTTAATCCTAACCATAAAATGAAATTTTAAAAAAAATTCTTTTTTTTTTAATTTGATATTTTATTTATTTACATTTCAGATGCCATAGCCTTTCTCCATTTCCCCTCCCTAGAAATCCCCTTTCCTAAAACCCCTCTTCCATTTTGCTTTTATACCATTTTACTTGCATGCATGCATTAAGGTCAGTTCTAGGTTGAGGAACTAGCAATACAATAGATGCAAATAGTCAAGGAACAAGCAAGGCAATAAACAAAATTCCATGAACACTTCCACTTATCAAGATAATCAAAATATCTGAGCTTATTTCCCTGTCCTACCCAAAGACATTTTCATGTCTGAAGCCTACACTTCCTTGTTCTTGTCTATCAACAAACTTTTGTTTTATTGCCCTGAGTATCACAGAACCTTAGTCTTCTGAAAAAAGCTTGCAAGTACTGGAAAAAAAAATATTTTTTACACTTAATTTGTACTTTGTATTTAATCTACAACCCTGCTCCATAAAATAGTATCATCTACATTCATAGTATGTCTTTCCACTTTAGGTAAAAATCTGTGGAGGAACTCTGCAGACATACCTACAGGCATATCCTTTACATGGTTCTCAAGTCCACCAACTTGACAGTCAAGATTAAGAATCGCACTGTTGAAGTGTTCTGATCACTAATAGGAGTCCAGATAGTGTAACTTGCCTCTTTCAGTAGATGATTGGAATCATGTCTTACTATGTGAATGTGAGCCCAAGAAAATGTGGTCTACTCTCATCTGCCAAGTACACCAGGGAGTGAATGAGCTAATCACAAGGAATCACAAGTTTGCTGAGTGATGTTTATGACTTCCAGAGTTCCTTTCCAGTTCACAAGCTTTTCTACATTTGAGTTCCTTGGATCTCCAAGCTGATAATTTGAGTTTAAGAACATGGAAATCTTCATTCATGACACCTCCCTCTGCTAAAGAAACATGCATACCTCATTGCAAGCTTGACTTTCCTCTCTGGATAATGTGAGGGTGGTGTGCACATAAGTCTTTGTAGACATGCCCTGAAGAATATTGGAGGGAAGTGAATCCTTGTTCCTCATGAAGATCTCTTGGCATAGTTTGGCATAAGTCACCTCTGCTGAGTCCTCTGCTACAGACACGTGTGGGTCTGCATGGCTGCAGTTCTTAGGCTCAATGCCCTCCAAGTCATCATATTCATTTTTTCTCACTTTCGATGGCTGGCCTAGAGCTCTTTTATTTCACTTGTCTCCTGTTCTCACTATTGGTGACTCTGCATTTGGGCCACTGGCTGCAGAGGCAGATGAAGAGGAGGAAGAAGTGGAGGAAGCAGACAGCAGCAACGGTGATCCAAACCACAAAGATGGACCTGGGATTAAAAGTTCAAAGGGGTCAATAGGCAGTGACCAGGAGTAGGAATTGACTTTGAAAGAAGAAAATTATCTGTAGGTTCTGCTGAGCCCTGGTCGCACAGAGGAAATGAGGAATGTGTTTTGGTTCTGATGTAAGCAGTTCTAAGGAAAAGAAGCATTTTCATTTCTGCAAAGGATGAAGATGTCAAAGAAATGAGTTGGGTGACAGATAAAAGTCACATTTCATGAAGGTGCTCACATACCCATACACCTACACATCCCTCAATGCTATAGCATCCCCTTGAGTTGGGGCCTCAAGTCTCCACAAGACCAAGGGCTTCGCCTCCCACTGATGACAGATAAGGCAATCCTCTGCTACATATATAGCAGGAGCCATAGCTCCTTCCATGTATACTCTTTTGTTGGTGGTTTAGTCCCTGGGAGTTCTGGTTGGCCCAGCTAGTTGATATTGTTATTTTTCCAATGGGATTAAATCCCCTTCAATTCCTTCAGTCCTTCCACTAACTCATCTTCCTTCCACTGAGGCCTCCTGGCTCAGTCTGATGGTTGTCCATGAGTATTTGCATCTGTATTGGTCAGGTTCTGGCAGAGCCTCTCAGGGAATAGCTATACCAGTCCTCATTTTCAATCTTGCCACCATGACTCATGAGTTTAATAAGATTAACATGACCCATTTTATATATCTACAATGATACTACAGTCATGGAATGACTATAAAATTCAAAAGAAACATTTATTATAAATTAAATTCATGATTTTTGTATATTTTTAACTGAAACTTATTACTAATACAAGAGATATTCAACCTTTCTTTTTCTAGTGAGGTACCCCAAACCTAGAAAGATACACATGATATGTAATCACTTATAAGTAGACATAAGCCAGAAAGTACAGGATAACCATGCTACAATCTCCAAACCCAAAGATACTGAATAATAAAAAGGGAAGAACAGAGGATGTGTGAATCTCACTCAGAAGAGGAAACAAAGTACTCATCAGTGGTGGATGGAGAGAGGGAACCAGGAAGGTTATCATGTGTGGGGAGAGGGATCTCGAGGGAGAGGAAATGACAATCAAAAGGGCACATTTCTTAGAGCACCTGGATACCTGAGATAAGTGTGCTTCTGGGGAGTTCATGGGAGTGACTCTATCTGAGATTCAGACGAGCAGGGGATATGGAGACTGAATCGGCCACTTCTGGTGTTCAGAGTTGATTCCAGTGAAGGAGGGTTATAACAACTCACCTATAAAACTTTTAACCTAAAATTTGTCCTGCCTACAAGATGCACAAAGATAAAGATGGAGCAGAAATGGAGGCAATGGCCAACCAATGAGTGTCTCAGCTTGAAAAACATCCCATGTAAGATAGCCAATCCTAACACTATTAGTAATACTCGGCTATGGTTGAGGAAAGGAGCCTGGCATAACCTCTCACTGGCTACTGAGGGGTTTGATCTAGCATCTGATGAAAACAGATGTAGAAACCCACAGCTAAACATCAGGTTGAACTCTTTGGAGTCTTGTGGAAGTGTTAGGGGAGAGAATTGAAAAAGATGGAGGAGTCAAGGACAACACAAGAAGACCTACAGAATGAACCAACCTGAGCCCATGGGAATTCACAGAGACTAAACGACCAACCAAAGATCATGTAGGGACTGGACCTAGACTCCCTACATATCTGTATCAGATGTGAGACTTGGTCTTCATTTGGCTCTCTCTTTGACTGAATTGCCTGCCATTGAATCCCCTTCCCTTAACTGGGATACCTAGTTGGGCTTCAGTGGGAGTGGATGTGTTTAAGCCTGCTAGGACCAGATGTCCCAGAGTGGGGTCTTATCCAGAGGGGACTTTCCCTTCTCTGAGGAAAAGAAGAGGTGCTAGTAAAGGCAGGGGATTTTAAGGGAGGGGCTGGGAGGAAAATAGGGGCATGGATCATGATGGGGATGAAGGATAAATAAATAAATAAACAAACAAGATATATTCATGACATTTACATAATGGAGATAAAATATACAGATTTCTAAAATGAAAAATTCTATACATGGCTTGGTCTGTTCATAACTGTTGGGTGAGCCATATGAAATTACATATTTCGGATTATACTTTGAAAAGGTTATCATGATATTATATCAGAACCTGTTGGGCCATGGAAGGGCTGCCATTGGCCTGGAAACCCTGAGATTGCAGGTATGGCCACGCCCCCAAAAGCCAGGCCCCAGACCGCCCTCTCCATTTCACCTGTGCCCTTAAGTCATGTAAGACATGGGGGTAAGGGGCGTGCCTAAGAGCCCTCTGCCTTGAGATTTGCATATTAATGAGGCTGGGGGACATAGGTAATTAAGTTTTCCCCTCCCTAACTCCTCCCCTTGATACTTCCCAATATAAGGGAGCCCCTCCTGGCTTTTCGGGGAGAGAGCACCAGATTCACCATTCTTGTCAATAAAATTACTTCATGAAAACTCAATTCCACATGTCTGCGTGGGCCTACTTCTAGTCTGCGACTGCCTCGACCATGTGGGAACTACAGCGTCCGGGTTGGGAAGTGCTCCGGACGCAGGTCTCCGCTTCTGCCACTCCGCCTCCTCTGCCTCATCAGACCACATGAGACCCCGCCCCAGTCTCGGGCCTCCTCCGCTGCCATGCAGGAGGCTTTGGGCCCCCCCCCCCCCCCCCCCCCCCCCCCCCCCCCCCCCCGGGCACCCGCCTGCATTTTGTTTCCCACAAGAACCATATTTTCTTAAGTCAATTGTACATTGATATCTTTGTCAAGAACAAATCCTGTGATAGCTTTAGAATGAAGGAGCATAGCCCTTGTAGTAATAGTGAGCTGTATTTCTTCTTTTATTTCAAATGTCACTTATTTATTTCCCTGACTGTGTGGGTGGGTGAGCAAAGTTTAGCTTGGGTATTGAAACTATGCCAATATATTAAAAATAAAATCCAAGAGCTAATGCTCAGGAACAAAATACATCCCACAATGAAAGTAAGACTGCCAGGTATACCAACAGACAACTGAAACGTATAATACTCAAGTGTGCAAAATGACTTCTTCTAAGGAATTGTAGGAAATGAATACTAAATTGGCCAGACTACACAGGCAAATCGTATGTTAGATCAGAAGTAGACACTTCAGTTTCATGAGTCATTGACTTGGAAAACTCTTTTATGGGTATTAAGGAAGAAGAGAACCAAAAACACAATAAAAAAAAATAGAATATCTATCACAAATGGTGTCAGTTGGAGAGAAAAATAGCATGATTCATAGGTGCTGTAAAAAGAAAGAATCCAATTTATCAGGAAAACTTCTTACATCTGACGTTTTTTGACACAAAATTTGCAATAACATTTTCTCTTTGAGTTAAGATTACAGCTTCAATGAAAGATAAGAGTGAACAAATATTAGACATGAAAGTTCCATGTCTTTAAACCAGTATTTTAAAGTAGGGCATTTCTTACATAAAGATATTTGTCAATCTATTTATATAGGTAGTAGCAAATTTGGTGTCACATGTACAGTAAATAAAATGTTTATATAAATGTCATCCTATTAAAGCAATTAAAATAGTCATAAAATAAGTATACAAGTTTCAATATATGTCCATAAAGAAGATACAGTGACAGTACTTCAAGAATTTAAAAACTTAAAATTTACTTACTTAAATAATTCATTAAATTTTCTGTCCTATCACAAATATATACCAAATTAATAATATTCTTATGAAATAAATTATTTTGCTTATAAAAATACCTGCATATATATAACCATATGAATAAATACTATATTTCTGGAGGCAAGTATTTTACAAAAATAGTTTGAGTCTGCTATATAAGGGCCTCTTGTTTATGACTTATTTAAAGAAAAATACAATATTTTGACAGCATTATTAGAAATTAGAAATAAAGTTCAATAATTTGAATTCATCGTGTGAATTCTGAAGCATTCTTTAAGTAAATTTGAGTACCTTAAATAATGTGACTACCTGAGAATTAAGTATAAACCTTAATTTATGACTATTAGGGAGATTCCTTAAGTTATCAATCTATATCTGAATGTCTATTTGATGGTATTATATCTGTTAATTAAGAATCTTAAGAATTTTAGATTTATGCAATAAAAATAAAAGTATGAAAACCTGATTACTTGAGTATTTAGAGATGCTTACTATATAAAATATTTTCTACAAATACTTTAGCAATTGATGTACAGTGTCGTATCTTCTTATTTGATTTGTTTTATTAACTTATAAAGCAATATCTAAGTTCACAATTCAGAAGTTGAAATTGTTAGATGTTACTTTATTAAATTACTATTCAGGTATGATATTTCTAAACCTAGAGTACAGGAGGCTGACATCAAAGGCTATCCGTGAGCTTGAGGCATCTTGGATTGTTTAACAAGAAACTGTCATAAATAAACAAAAATATAGGAAAGCAAAATGAATATAACAGGATATTAAACCACATACAGACACTATACATACGTACATACATATATACGTGCATGCACATACATACACAAAAGACCACTTAGAGTCTAAGAAGATAGTATTGTGCATAAAGTGCTTTCTGTGCACTTGTGTAGATCTGAGTTTATGACTCAGGCACTTATGTTCAGCCAGGAGCCATGTGCATGTGTATAATCCCACAGCTGATGAGGCACAGCAGACAAATTCCTTGAGCTCAAATGGCCCATCAACCAAAAACAGTCAGCAACATTTTTAGTCACAGAAACTTGCAAAATATAAGATAGAGATTTGACAAAGAAAAACTCATAGCAATGACTTCTGACCTTGTACCTACATATACAAAAATAATAATGTATACTTAAACAAGATGAACAGATACAAATACATGAAACACATATATGAACACATTAAAACTGTACAGTTAGCGTAGTTGACCTGTATATCTGTTGAATTGCTTTTAACATAAATATTTAAAGTTTAAAAACAGTGTTAAAGAAAATGTTATGGTTATAACAGATTTGACATAAATGATACAAAATAATTTTATTTTTCCTAAGACATTCAAATAGTATAATTCTTTTTTTTCACACACTGGGCTATGGACCTTTCTGGTGACTACCTAGAAGAGTACTTCTCAACCTACACAATACTGAAATTATTTAATACAATTCCTCATATTGTACTGCCCCTCCCCCAGCTATAACATTATTTCCATTGCTATTTCCTAACTGTAATTTTCTACTGTTATGAATAACACTATAAATTTATAATATGCTATTACTGTTTAAGGATCGTTCAATCCCCAAAGGGTTCACAATATTCTGAACCACTGCTATAGAACAACTACATTCACTATCTTGTAGCCCAGATAAGTTTTTACCTTGTAATTATACAATCCCCATATCAAAAGCAGCTTATGAGAATAACAGCTCATGAACAGAAACCCAACATTACCACATGCCACCTCTTAGTGCACATATCTACCAGCAGCACACACTTGTTGAGTATAAGTATGTTCTATATGTCCACTCACACACACTGGAGTAAAGAAATGGGACTTCTTAAAGAACGTGAGGCTGAGAATAGCAGTTTCCTGATGCCTTGGTTTCTTTCCTGCCTCTTTCTGCCTCACTGGTTTCTAAAACTTTATCATTTGCTTTATGGTTGGAGGACATAAAGTGTTGCTGACAACCTAATTATAAAACCTAATTAATAGTGATCTACTAAAATTTAGGATTGATATATTAAAACATGTTATCAAATTATAAATGAAATAATTTCTTGTTAAAATAATGTAAATATAGGAATATGCATGTATAATGTTTTTATTACTTTCACTAATATATTTGTATATATGCAGGAATTTGTTTGGGAAAATGTGCAGTTGTTAGAACAAGTTGTTGGATCACTTGGAACTGAAATAAGAGATACTTGCAGGATATTAAACTTTTCAGACTTGTGGTGGAATCTAATTTCTGGGCCTTGTTATTAACAATATTTACTTTAAGCACTAATCCATCATGCTATTTGCATGAAATATCTTTTAACTTATTGAAAATGGCAATAATTCAAAATAGAAGTATAAAAGTTTAATCTTAATTAAGCTAGGTAGCTAGATATATTTGTTGACCCATACATGTATATATACATATAAGCACACAAACATAGATGATAGACAGATAAGAAGCTAGATGGTAGACACATAAATAAGCAGAAAAATGATAGGAAAATAGATAAGCAGATTAGATAGATAGATAGATAGATAGATAGATAGATAGAAAAAGATAGACAGATAGATAGATAGACAGACAGATAGATGAAAAATTTATCTTCATGGTGGTTCATAGACATCTTTCTAGACTGAGGTGTTAATTTTGAGCCTGATACCCAGAACATAGGTAAAATAATAACAGTCCAGGTTGTTGGCTCATATCTGTAATCCCAATATTTTCTCTGTAAGATTAGAGGCAAAGATAGGAGAATTTCCAAGATTTGTAGGTAAGATACCTTAGAATATACAGCATGTCAGTAATGTCATGTTATATACCCTGCCTCAACAAAGTGAAAGGGGAGAAATGACTCCTAAAATTTTCCATGTGACCTTCACAGAAAAGATACAGTATGGGAGTAGTATCACTCACATAGATCAGAAACATATACATATAAACATTCCTAGTTATATTGAACAAGCTGTTTCTAATAAATTAATATCACTTTTATATGGAACAGCTTGAATTCATGTATTAGGTTAGTTAAAATGTGAAACATATTTAAAATAGTGCATGTTTTAAAAATATCAAATACACACACACATATATATATATATAGTGTTTCTTCTTTTTTGTTTCCTTTTAGTATTAATATATCTTTGCAAAGTGTTCCTATGATTGTACAATAAGTCAACAGAAAAGAAGTTTGTGTCAAAAAAAATACCTACATCCCTTTGACTAAATTTAATATGGTAAGAAAGTGAATAACATAGTTGTTTTTCCTTTAAAAGCTGTCAAAATGTGAGGTTTATCTAGCAACAATTATACGCTGTAAACACCAGTTTGAAAAGCATTTCAGGCACCAGAATATCTTCTCTAGATAAGGTAGCAAGTGAGAATCTGTAGTGTCAGGTTTTATTGTGAGAGGACAAAAGGATACTTGAAAACTTCATGAAGAAAAGATATGTCTATACTCTTACCTCAGTGCAGTAGAAAAAGTGTCTCAGTGTGGGGTTGGGTTTTGAAACCCTCTTCCTAGCTGCCTGAAAAACAAGTCTTTTCATGTTTGCCCTTGGAACAAGTTGTAGAACTCCGAGCTACTCCTGCACCATGCCTGCCTATACACTGTGATGCTTCCTGTCATGACGATAAACGACAGAACCCCCGAACCTGAAATCCAGCCCCAATTAAATGTCCCCATATAAGAGTTGCCTAGGTCAAGGTGTTCCTTCACAGCAATAAAATCCAGTTAATACACAAATCAGTTATTTGAAGTGGAGAAAGGAATAAAGTAGGCCTTAGAGATAAAACCCAGCACCAAGTTTACCACACAGAAATCTAAGGTTTAGCTGTACTATGTTCTGGATTACAGGGATTACCATAGCCAGATAGCCAAGTGACTACATTCATTACCCAACTTATAAGTCTGGGAAGCAGAGGAATAATTAAGATTCCACTTGCTAAGAAAAAACAAACAAAACCAAAACAAACAAAACAATGTTGATAAAGGTTGTTTCCTTATGCCTTTTGTGGAGTCCTCAGTGGAAGATACATAGAAATCAAAAACACTCTATACTAAGTCCAGAGGATGCAGAGAGCATATATAGACATTCATTGGCAAGAGCAAACACTAAACTGGTAAAATAAACTAAAACATCAATATTCATATTTGTTATATGGCTTTCTGTGGCACTGGGACCTTATGCTGAGATTTTGCTTCCCTGGCCATCTGCAGGAACTCAAACAAGAAAGGATCAGCATTAGCATAGCCAGGCAAATAATGGTCTGTACTTCCACAGTCATCAGCTAGCACAATTATCCTCAGGACAGTGATAATGAGACTATATATTCAGAATCCCCAGACAGAAACATGTACCCAGTTCATATAGACATATATGTCACATCACATCACAATGAGCTATGGTTGCCAGAGTCTTTTGACATTCTCATGGCTTTGAGACATATATTCCTCATAGCTTATTTTCAATTTCTGAAACAAAAACTATCTTCATCAATAGTTCCCCTATTTCAGAGTCAGGTAGAGTAAGGCTCTTATCTCAAGGTACAGTAGAATTGAAAACAACAATGTTCCCAGTGGTAGGTAGTCTGATCAGTTTTTTACAGTGCACATGCCATGTCCTCTGCTGGGTGAGATTCTCTGGACAAGGAACTCTTTACTCTATTGATAGTGATCTTTCTTGCTCTTTTCTGTGATAAAACATTTTTCCAATCTAATGCCTGAATGTGTCTCATCTTTCTTGGTTATCTTGACACAGTCAATAAAGTAGATTGACATCCACCTGGGCTGCTTCGACTTGTCTGAACTTTGCTCCCCTCTATGCAGAGATTACTCCCTGGGAGATGAGCACATGCTATTTGTTCAGTAGAATTTGGAAAGATTAGTTAAACTGAAGGGCAAGGGACAGTGACTTGATTGTCAAAGGTTCCAGAGAAGATTGCAAGTGAAGTATAAGACAGAGTGAGAATAAACACAGCTTTCATAGAATTCTGCTTTGAAATGAAAAGATATTTGGGTTAAAGAAAAGTGTCCATTAACCATGGTAGCTTTTAGAAATAATAAGGAAATGAATAAATAGATTTAGTAAAGTACATAGTCATGAAATGGGCTGGGTAGAAGGCAACCTGGTGATGAAATAGGCTCCAGAAGGCAGAGGAATTAGAGCTATTTGTTATATATCAGGGTATTTACATATCACATGAGGTTCTAGTTTTTAATGATATTTCAAAATGCTAACATGAATCTGTTAAAGCATTACTTTTGTAGACTGTAAAAGGAATTTTTGAGCCTTCTATGTCTAATAGTCAGCCACTGCTTTTGTTTCTTTGTGAATGTTAGTGTTTAAATTTGAAGATAACATTTATTATTCATTATCTGCAGGACATGGTTGATTTGATAAATATATGTGGATACATTGAGTTTATGGGAAGGTTTGAGTTGTCTCAGAAGCATTATTACATCTTATTTGTATGGGTTATGATGATGGCAAGTTCAATAAAGAATTTTGAGTACACAATTGACATTGCCAAGTTATAATGACTGATAAACAAAGATGGATCAGATGGATGACTAGCATGACTTTAATTATAGACCCCTTTATCAAGCCTGCATTCTGGAAAGTTATTAGTTATAATCAGGGAACTCATATTTAGTTTTAGGCATGTTAATTTTAAGATTATCTGGTAACTTCTAATTAATACAGGAGAGCAAACAACCAAATAGTTTAAATGCATAAAAGAGCTATGAATGCATATATAAAATTAGGATTACTAACAAATAAATTTGTATGTGAGGAATGAAAAATAAGGAGTTTCATAAAGGACTGAATGATGAAAAGTATTACCCATGAATTGAACCATCTCAAGAAATGCCTAATAATAGTTTAGCTAGGTCTATTATACAAAAAGATAACACACACATACACACACAGAGAGAGAGAGAGAGAGAGAGGAGAGAGAGAGAGAGAGAGAGAGAGAGAGAGAGAGAGAAAGAGAAGAGAGAGAGAGAGAGAGAGAGAGAGAGAGAGAGAGAGAGAGAGAGAAAGAGAGAAAAGGCAAGAGTACAAAGGGCAGAATTTGAGAACAGGAAGAGAAAGAATGAAGGTTATAGTTTCTTTTTGGGAGATTCATCCTAAAAGATGTTGTGCCAATTTAGCAATTTATATTTGTGAGAGCTCTGATGGATGTGTGAGAAAGTACATCTTTTTTTCCAAAATAACATCTCACGATGACAGTTTCTTCTCCATATATTCCTTCCATTTCTTTCTCACATTCTTTCCCATGTGATTTCAATTCATTTCTGTCATTCATAAAAATATAAAAAGATTCTAAAATATAATAATACAATGAAATATAATAATACAAATCAAAACTAACTCATTGAAATAGGTAAAAACAAACATGAAAAAGAGCTAAGGGAAAGACCAAAAAATCAGATATTAGACAGAGGCCAACTCATTCACATACTCAGGAATACCATAAAAACAGTAAATTGGGAGACTTAATATATACACAAAGGCCCTCCAAGTTAAATATATGAAAGAATCAATATATTTATTTATATGTGAATAAAATATACATAATAAATAAGAGTAAAGTTAAACAAAAGTTTGAAACTAAAAAGAAAATGTCACTGTTTAAATATATTTCCTATTATTTATCCAGTCATCTGTCAATAGAAGTCTATGCTGTTTACAATATTTTGCTATTATTAATAAAGCAACAATGAATAAGTAAGAGCAAATGTCTGTGTGTTAAGATGAAGTGGCATTTGATAAATGCCCATGAGTATTATAGCTCTACTTGATGTCAATAGAGTCCTATTCTCGTGGGAAACTACCAAGGTGAGTTCCATAGTGTCTAGAAAAGTTTATATTAATACCGACAATGGATGAGTGATCCATTCCTCTAACCCATATGCTCATCAGCATGACTATTTGTTTTATTAATATTGGTATTCTATTCAGAGTAGCTTGGAATCTCAAAATAGTTTTGTATGCAGTTCCATGGTGACTGAGTATGCTGAATAGTTCTTTATTATATTCTCAAACAACATATTTCCTCTTTGGAAAATATTGGTCACTAAGGGCTTGTCAGAGTGATCAAAGTATCTGAGCCTAGTTCCCTGTGCTAGCCAAAGTCATTTTTATGTCTGAAGCCTACTTCCTTGTTCTAGCCTAAAATTTAGATTGTTGTCTGAAATTACTTCTTTGTTCTAGCCTAATGTCAGATTCCTGCCTAAAGCCTTCTTCCTAGTCAAAGGTCAATGTCATATTCTTTCCAAGCAGCCCATTTCCTTGTCCGTGGCCCATGTAAGATTCTTGCCAAGCAGCCCCAAAGGTTCTCCTCCACCTCTCCCCCTTTTATATTTCATTAACAAGACTGAGTATGTCTTAGGTTGTTCTGACAAGAATACCTTCCTTACCTGTTGTAGAATATGCATTATCCAAAGCAATGGACTTCTGTCTTAGGTTGATAAGGCTCTGTGCAGAATCTTACCTGTCCTTGGCTTGCCAGCCTGTTAATTTAATAACTCTGTTTGGGGGTCCATTTCAGGGTCAAGCCATGTACTTTGGCTGCCAATATGTTGATGCTGTTAAAGACAAGCTTTAACACGATGGGCAGGAATAAAAGTATTCCCAGGACAAAAAGGGTTAGCATGACCAAGCTATATATGCCATTCTTGAAGCTTGATCAAAATAGAAATACTGACCTCAGTTCATGGATAATTTTATCTGAAGTATCTACTGAATCAACGCTCAGCAGAACAGCATTCTTGAAAGTCATAAGATCCCTATGTATCGTTAAAACATCCAGAGAGGTGTTAGAATTATGTCAAATACACAGCCACTGTAAATTTTAGAACTAACATGAATCCAATGGTATTTGACATGTCACTTGAGATGGCTCTTTACCCTTAAATTCCAAACCTCCTCCTAGTAATTTGAATAGGGTAAAGAGAATCAATTCATTCTACCAAATGACTATTTAAATCCTCTTATATATTCAACACATTAGTAACATTTTTTGCTAAATGATTAGCAAAAGTATCTGTCTTAACTTCTTGTGTCAAAGTAATTGCAGAAGAAGTGTTGCTAACAATTAATGTAATTAAAGCTGTTATATCACCAATAATCAAGCCCACTAACCTCATGCTTCTGGTTAAAGCCTAACTCATTTCTTCCAGTACTTGCAAGCTATTTTTAGAGTACCAAGATTCTGTGATACTCAGGGCTATAAAGCAAAAGCTGCCTGATAGACTTCCATAACTGGCAAGTCTGATTTCAAAACACTAACATACTTAGAAGGTGTACAATCAAAGCAACTTACATTGCAACTTACTTCTGTAGAAAAAGGAAAAGTAATTTTAACTTGACAATTAAAAGAGCATTAACACATCTGCTAACACCTGTTTGAAATCCAGATCCTTTACTAACTTTATCTCTTGCTAACATATCATCACAGAGAACTGCATCTAACTTTCAAATATGTCTCTGAAAATGTCCAGAACCAGACTTTCAAACGAAGACTGTTATTTCCAACATTGCATTGATTTCTACACCAGTATATAGATTGAGTCTGAATAACTGGTCACATTTAAGAACAATACAAGAATCATTATAACTTCTCTTTTTTATTCTCCAATCCAGAAGGTTTAAAAACTTGAGGCAAGGAGTTTGTCCCATCAGGGGTATAGGTAAGCAAAGGTGGGTCGGGAACATATATCCAATACAACTTCCCAGTCATCATTGTCAGGGCACTCAGCAAGCTCACAGGTTTCTCTGTCAGCCACCATGCTCCTTCAGCATCCTGCAGAAAAATCACAACCATGCCTTCTTCCCCATATTTAATACCTGATTGGCATCATACCTTACACCAGTAAGTAGATTCTTCCCTTTTACTTATGCATATGTATGCCTAGTTGTGGAGTGCCATAGACACTCAGCAGAAAGGTCCTTGGCATCCAAAGTTTTTTTAAAAATAAAATAAAAAATAAAAAGAACATGATTTAAATAAATTGTGGTGTACAGGGATATATCTCCCCTTTTTTAAATTTATGAAGATATTGTTTTAAACTTCCATGGGCCTATTCAACAGTCTCTTGTCCTTGACAACTGTAAGGAATCCCAGTAATATGGGTAATGTTAAATTGCTGCTAAATAGTCTCAAATATCGACTGTGATATCCAGTTCCATTATTTGTTCTTTTGTTTGTTCGTTTGTTTTTCTTTTTTTTTGTTTGTTTGTTTTTTGTTTTGTTTTTTATTATTTGGTATTTTATTTATCAACATTTCAGATGTTATCACCATTCCCCATCCCCCTCTCCAGAAACCCCTTAACCCATGCTCTCTCTTCCTATTTCTATGAGGGTGTACACCTACCTATCCACTCTATCCCACTTTTCTGTCCTGAAATTCCCCAACTCTGGGGCATTCAGCTTTCAAGGGACCAAGGCTGTTCTCTCCCACTGCACCTGAGAATTCCTTCCTCCTCTACAAATACAGCTAGAGACATGGGTCCCTTCATTTGTTTTCCCAGGCTAGCTGTTTAGACCCAGGAAACTCTGATTGAAAACAGTGATCACAGGAGTGTTCACATAATTAGGATTAATGCATTTCTTGTTCTTTGACTGTGTTTATTGTCTTCCTTGTTCCTTGACTATTTGCATCTATTGTATTGCTAGACCCTCAACATAGAACTGACCTTAATACATGTATATAATTAAAATGGTATAAAGTCAAAAGGAGGAGGGGGAATGAGATAGAGCGTTCTTGGGAGGGGAAATTGGGAAAGTGGATGACATCATATATAAATAAAATATTCAATAAAAAAGAAAATACTGGTTACATTTCGACCCCTGGTTATTAGTTTTCTTGGTGTTTAGCTTTTTGTGTTGTTATAAATTTTAAATATTATTTCTTTGTTGAATATGTAAGTGGTAAAAATCTTTTAAAATTCTATAGCATGCTGTATTCTCCAAATGATGCTCTCCTTTGCCATCTAGAAGCATATGTTTTCTACAAGAATGCAGTCATCCTGTTTGTTAAGAGCTATCTTATCTTTTGAAAATGCTATTTTTCCAGTGTTTATTTCTGGATTCTTTATAAAACAAATCAGATGTCTATAATATTTAGACTAAAATGAAGGTCTTCAATCTGATTCAATTGATCAGCACATGCTTTTTATAACAATAGAGTGCTGTTTTTATTAATAAAGTTCTATAGGACAGTTTGAGATTCAGAATGGTAATACTTTTAGATTTACTTTTACTGTTAGCAGCCTCCGAAAGAAAAAAATAAGATAATATGAGGTACAAGATAACTTCAAATTGCTATGTTTTTTAAGCATCAAATGGAAAAACAAAAAACAAAAGGTGCTGGTTAGAATAGTTACCACTCCATCCTTTTTGCTTATGCCAGTGTGTCTTAATTGTGCTGAATATATGCACAAGAATTTATGCAAAATTTTAATCACCCCAAGTTGCACTTTTCCTATAATTTCCTATTAGTTTTTCCTTTAAAACCTATTATTTATCACCATATTAATTATTTTATAATCCAAATCTTTTTTCCTCTCACTAGGTTAAAAGAGTCATGTGGAAATATTATGAGCCAAGCTTTCACTGAAACATTATCTAGTATTTTCCTTAAATGTCAATTCAGTGTATATCATTTTAGTGTTTGAGACAACTTCATATTGTATATTTCATATGAATAACTATGATTAATATAACAAATAAGTTTGATGTGATGCACATCAAAAAATTTTTCAGAAAATACAATTACTCTAAGGTTAATATTATACTATATATAAAAACATGCATAATACAATACACACACACACACATAATATATATGAGTGTGTGTGTATGTCTGTCTGTCCATGTGTGTCCATATAAATATATATACACACACATATATATGTGTGTGTGCGTGAGTGTGCTGTGCATGTGTGCATGTGTGTGTGTGTGTGTTTATGCTTGTTTGCCTGCACATCATAAATGCACTTGCTCTTTGAGTCCTGAAAATTGGATCACCCAGGTACTAGGAATTACATGCAGCTGTGAGGAACCTTTCATGATGCTGATATTTGAGCTGGATTTCTCTCTAAAAACAGTGCAAGCTCTTAACCATTAGACTATCTATGTATCCCCTAAATGAAATATTTTAGACTCTGATTTCTGCCTTTCCTCCCTTTGACTTTAAACCTAGGGGTAATCACATTGAACAGAGCTTTCTAAGAAGTTGCTTTCATATCAGTGAAAGTCCATAAATATTCTTTGAAATGTGTATGACAAGAAAGTTCATGAATCTTTGCATATATTCCCTTGGATCATATTACAATTAATGTATTAAGTCAGAAATGAAATCATTATGATAATTTACTCACTGATCACTAATCAATAGCATCAGGAGCCATACAAATCTCTCACAAAAACTTTATTAATGTCCATGATCAGAGCTGCCACTGACTGATATAGGTAAGAATGTTGCATATGTATGGTATAAAGGGCTACAGAATCAACTGAGAATGAGAGACATTGAGAGCTTTTGTGACAACACGCCCCACCACCAAATAAAAAGAAGGAAAGAATCCATCCAGATCTCCAGAAGAAAGTTCATAAAAACTTTTCATAAAAATACTGAAGTGTGTAACACATCACAGTTATGTTAAAACTCTTACAAACAGAACAGGGATAAGGAAATGGGCTGCTCTGTGATTGTGATATGTTAGTCACACTCAGTATTACTAACAGATTGTTTGGGGGTTCAGAAAAGACTTCTATTAGAAACTATGAAATGACCATGTTTATTGGGAAAGTAAAATGGCATGAACCCCATGAATTTTCTAGTGGTGAAGCAGGTTTCATCCTGTAGAAACTCAGTTCAACTAAACTCTTTCCCCATGCCAAATAAGTTACCTTGGAGGTTGATGAGTTCTCATTAGAACCTTTGGATGAAAACATACTCTCATTGATGCTTAGATTGTAGCCAGTATGCTGGTAGAGGAAGAGACAGTTTGCTTTTAAACTATAGTCCCTAGTAAGTCAACCAAGCTCCATCAGAAGGCCACATATCGCAGATTTTATGGTTGTAAAACTTGTATTTGATAGGATGGAAATGCACCTCAGTAACAAAGATAGGTACTACCTTAGAAAAAAGGTTGGAAAAAAAATTTCCAAGCAAATGGTCCAAATAAACAAGCTGAAGTACCAATTCTAATATCAAATAAAAATGAATTTCCACCAAAATTTATCAAAAAATAAAAGGAAGGACACTTCTACTCATCAAAGGAAATATCTACCAAGATGAACTATCGATTCTGAAATATTTTTGCTCCAAATGCAAGGGCACCAACATTCATAAAAGAAACTTTACTAAAGCTCAAAGCACACATTGTACCTCATACAATAATATTGGGAGACTTAAACAACCCACTCTCAGAAATGGACAGATCATGGAATCAGAAACTAAACAGAGATATAGTGAGAGTAATAGAAGTTATGAACCAAGTAGATTTGATACATATCTATAGAACATTTCATCATAAAGCAAAAGAATATGACTTCTTCTCAGTACATCATGGTACCTTCTCCAATATTGATCATATAATTGGTCACAAAACAGGCCTAAACAGATACAAGAATATTGAAATAATGCCATGCATCCTATCAGATCACCACAGACTAAGTCTGGTCTTCAATAGCAACAAAAACAACAGAAATCCACATATTCATTGAAGCTGAACAACACTCTACTAAATGATAACTTGGTCAAGGAAGAAATAAAGAAAGAATTTAAAGACTTTTTAGAATTTAGTGAAAATGAAAGCATGTCATACCAAAACTTATGGGACACAAAGGAAACAGTGCTAAGAGGAAAACTCATAGCTCTAAGTGCCTCCAAAGTGAAACTAGAGAGCGCATACACTAGCAGCTTCACAAAACATCTGAAAGCTCTAGAAAAAAGAAGCAAATACACCCAAGAGGAGTAGAAGGCAGGAAATAATCAAACTCAGGTCTGAAATTAACCAAATAGAAACAGAAAGAATTGTACAAAATATCAACAAAACCAAGATCTGGTTCTTTGAGAAAATCAACATGATAGATAAACCCTTAGCCAGACTAACCAGAAGGCACAAAGATAGAATTCAAATTAATAAAATCAGAAATGAAATGGGAAACATAACAATGGAAACCAAAGAAATTCAAAAAAAATTATCAAATTCCAATACAAAAGCCTTTATTCAAACAATTTGAAAATTTGGATGAAATGGACAATTTTGTAGACCAAGTGCCAAAGTTAAATCAGGACCAGATAAACCATCTATAGAGTTCTATGACCCCTAAAGAAAGAGAAGCAGTCACTAAAAGACTCCCAACCAAGAAAAGTCCAGGACCAGATGTGGTTAGTGAAGAATTCTATCAGGCCTTCAAAGAAGACCTAATACGAAAACGTTAATACCAATTCTTTAAACTGTTCGCAAAATAGAAACAGAAGGAAGGACCCTATCCAATTTGTTCTATGAAACCACAATTATGCTATAACTAAACCAGCAAAGACCCAACAAAGAAAGATTATTTCACACCAATTTCCCTTATGAATATCAATGTAAAAATACTCAATAAAATTTTTGCAAAACAAATCCAAGAACACATAAAAATGATCATTCACAATGATCAAGTAGGCTTTATCCCAGAGATTCAGGGATGGTTCAATATACATAAATTCATCTATGCAATCCACTACATAAATCAAAAAAAAAAAAAAAAACCACATAATCATTTCATTAGATGCCAAAAAAGCATTTGACAGAATTGAACAACCTTCATGTTAAGAATTTTGGAAAGATCAGGAATTTGAGGACCATACCTAATCATAGTAAAACCAATATACAGAAACCAGTTGCAATATCAAACTAAATGGAGAGAAACTTGAAGCAATCTCATTAAAATCAGGGACTAGACAAGGCTGCCCACTCTCTCCCTACCTATTCCATATAGTACTTGAAGTCCTAGCCAGAGCATCAGGCAACAAAAGGAGGTCAAATGGATACAAATTTAAAGGAAGAAGTCAATATCACTATTTGCAGATAATATGATAGCATTCTTAAGTGATCCCAAAACTTCCACCAGAGAACTCCTAAACCTGATAAACAACTTCAGCAAAGTGGCTGAATATACAGTTAACTCAAACAAATCAGTAACCTTCATCTACTCAAAGGAAAAACAGGCTGAGAAAGTAGTTAGGAAAAAACACCCTTCACAATAGTCACAAATAATATAAAATACCTTGATGTGACTCTAATCAAACAAGTAAAAAAATCTGTAAGTCAAGAACTTCAAGTCTCTGAAGAAAAAGATTGAATATTATCTCAGAAGATGGAAAGATCTCCAATGTTCATGGAATGGCAGGATATATATTAAAATAGCCATGTCTCCAAAAGCAATCTACAGATTCAATGCAATCTCCTTCAAAATTTCAACTAAATTCTTCATAGTGTTATAAAGAGTAATTCTCAAATTCATTTGGAATAACAAAAAATCCAGGAGAGGGAAAACTATTCTCAACAAGAAAAGAACTTCTGGAGGAATCTCCATCCCTGACCTCAAGCTGTATTAAAGAGTAATAGCGATAAAAACTGCATGGTATTGGGACAGAGACAGACAGGTTGATCAATGGAATAGAACTGAAGATCCAGAAATGAATCCACACACCTATGGCACTTGACCTCTGACAAAGGAGCCAAAACCATCCAGTAGAAAAAAATACAGCATTTTCAACAAATGGTGCTGGTTCAGCTGGAGGACAACATGTGGAAGAATGCAAATTGATCCATACTTATCTCCTTGTACAAAGCTCAAGTCCCAGTGGATCAAGGAACTCCACATAAAACTAGATACACTGAAACTAATAGAGGAGAAAATGGGGAAGAGCCTCAAATACATGGGCACAGGGGAAAATTTCCTGAACAGAACACCAGTAACTTTTTCTCTGAGATCAAGAATTACTAAATGGGACCTCATAAAATTGCAAAGATTCTGTAAGGCAAATAGGACTATCAATAGGACAAAAGATCAACCAACAGATTGGGAAAAGATCTTTAACAATCCTACATTCAATAGAGGTCTAATATCCAATATACACAAAGAACTAAAGAAATTAGGTTTCAGAGAATCAAATAACTATTATATAATGGGGAACATAACTAAACAAAGAATTATCAACCGAGGAGTACTGACTGATGAGAAGCACCTAATGAAATGTTCAACATCTTAGTTATCCCCGGAGATTCCACCTCACACCAGTCAAAATGGCTAAGATCAAAAACTCAAGTAACAGCAGATGCTTGCGAGGATGTGTAGGAATAGTAACACTCCTCCATTGTGGGTGGGATTGCAAGCTAGTAGAACCACTCTGGAAATCAGTATGGTGGTTCCTTAGAATATCGGACATATTATTACCTGAGGATCCAGCTATACCACTCCTGGGCATATACCCAAAATACTCTCCAATATATAACAATGACACATGGTCTACAATGTTCATAGGCTTTTATATATAATAACCAGAATGTAGAAAGACCAAAATGTCCCTCAACAAAAGAATGAATACAGAATTGTGGTACATTTATACAACTATTAAAACAAAGAATTCATGAAATTCTTAGGCAAATGTATGGAGCTAAAATATATCATCCTGAGTGAGGTAACCCAATCACAAAAGAGCACACATGGTATGCACTCACCGATAAGTGGATATTAGCCTAAATGCTCGGAATACCCAAGAGTCAACTCACAGACCACATTAAGCTCAAGAGAAGGAAGAACATAGTGTGCATGCTTCTCTCTGTCTTAAAAAGGGGAACAAAATACTTTTGGGATCATATATGTAGACTGAAGGAAAGGCCATCCAGAGACTGCCCTACCTGGGGATCCATCCCATATTAAGTCACCAACCCAGACACTGTTGTGGATGCCAGGAAGTGAATGCTGACAGGAGCCTGAAATAGCTGTCTACTGAGAGGCTCTGCCAGAGCCTGACAAATACAGAGCAGATGTTTGCAGCCAACAATTGGACTGAGCATGGGTTCCCTAATGGAGAAGTTAGAGAAAGGACTGAAGGAGCTGAAGGGGTTGCAACCCCATAGGTAGAACAATAACATCAACCAACCAGAACCTCCAGAGCATCCAGGGACTAAAGCACCAACCAATGAGTACACATGGAGGGACCCATGGCTCTAGCTGCATATATAGCAGAGGATGGCCTTGTTGGGCATCAGTGGGAGGAGAAGCCCTTGGTCCTATGAAGGCTTGATGCCCCAGTGTAGGGAAATGCAAGGGCAGGGAGGCAGGAATGGGTGGGTGGATGAACACCTTTATAGAAGCAGGGGAGGGGGGATGGGATAGTGGTTTCGTGATGGGGGCTTAGGAAAGTGGATACCATTTGAAATGTAAATAAAGAAAATATCCAATAAAAATAAAAAGAAACAAAAGAAAAAATAAATAGAAAAGGAAAAATAAGCAAATAGTACATAAACCATGAAGCTGGGTATGAAGGGGTATCTGGGAGAGATTGGGGTAGGAGGATGAATGTGATCAAAACATTGTATAAAAATTTTCTGATATTACTTCTTAATAGTAATAACAACATCAAAACTGTAAGAAGTATTCTGGGAATTTTTAAAACCTTGACAGGAATATATTTAAAATATTTTTAAAAATACACAGATATATTTTTGTACTTTATTCAACAAAATAACAATAAACCTGAATGCATTTCTTAAAACTTGAATGCTTGTTGTATAAAGCAAACAAATAATACATTATGCCAGTCATTCATTATAAAAAAAGTTTATTTATTTTAATTAGAGGACTTTTTTTAAGATGTCCCTGTGGATAAAAAAACAATAATTTTCTATATATTCTTTTAATAACACTTTATGAATAAATTATACTTTGATAATATTTATGAAAATATATATAAATTAATGAGAATATTTGTGTGGTTATCTGCCAGATTTTATTTAATGAATAAATAAAATCCTATGTTTTGAACGATATTTTCAAACAATGGTTACGCTTTGGGATTATTTGTTTTAGGACTATTATGTCAAAAGCAAATATACCAACAAAACACAATTTTTATGTAAAAATTAACTGTATTGTCAAACTGATTATTAAAATATACACCAATAAAATATTTAACATAGAAACACTAGAAGTTTAAATTATGAGTTTCATGGTTTATATATTTTTCACTATTCTTGCATGAGATAGTAGTATTGCTTTACTTGGAAGTAGTACAGCAAAACAGCTAGGAGGGTAAATGACAGTTGAGTGTGGGATATTGTTCACATATGTAGAATCTTGAGCATATCTCAATGATTTGAATAGAATAGAATGTTTATAAGGAGAACAAAGACAGTGAAGCACTACTTCATATTTATGTGTATAATACTCACAAGACTTTTTAATATATAGGACAATATGTTAGTGTTGTTGTTGTTATAACTGTAAATACTATTGTAGCTAAAGATATTAATGATTAATTTATAAAACATAAAAGTGACAAGTTTTAAATATTAGAGGTTTGACTTTTCCCATGGCTGAAATTTTATGTGCCACCTAAGTTTGAGAACAATCAAAAAGCAATGATTCTAAAAATGTACAATAAATACATATTAGAGGAATCAAGCTGATTTTAATATTCTTATTTCAGCTGAGATTTAACAAATATAATGCTGAAGGGAGAATCTAAATTGTGGACCAGGTATATTATATAATAACTCTAATTTTGTCAAGTAATGAACTGATTTTAAAAATAATCACATATTACATAGTTTCACTTATTGGTATTACCAAATGAAAAATACTTTAGTAATATAAAGAAAATAATATGAACTATATAGAATGTGGAATTATGAAATCATCAGGCTTAAAAGCAAAAAGTAGGTAAATTAAATCTGTTGAGTGAAAACAAAAAGGAAATTCCATTTTTTCAAATTAGCCCCACATTTAATCCCTGTGTTTCTCAATCTTTCATAACATAGTCGTGGTTCACATAAAGGCATTACAATTTAATTTGAAGTGGCTGAAACAATCAGACAGGTTTTCTTTTCTA
The DNA here is from genome assembly GCA_021653895.1 of Mastomys natalensis. NCBI lineage: Eukaryota > Metazoa > Chordata > Mammalia > Rodentia > Muridae > Mastomys > Mastomys natalensis. Next base: position 33,672 of record JAJTUV010002585.1, on the reverse strand, counting down.
AATGAGTTAGTTGTGCAGTAGATGAAAAAGCCATTATCTTTTTAAAAACAGGTATGAGGAGTTGTCTCTTGAGATATACAGTGATTATTAATAAAGAGGTTGTGAAAATGGAGCCTGACTTCCAGCCAACTCGGAGACACAAATTCTGTTAAGTTCCAAGTGACATTAAGAGTACTTGAGAGGTAAGTTTCTAGCAGGAGTAGCTTCAGGATGACATAAAGGGAATAAAATATTATCTTTGTGGAGAAGATTGTTTTGGCTCTTACCAGAGAAATATTGTAAGCTAAGGAAATACTTGCTCTTTGAAATACTGTAATCTAAGGAAAACTTGTTTGGCGGATTGCTATGGTATTTTATATTTTTTGAACCCTTGCCATGTCAGACATTCAAAAATTCCATAAGCTAAATGTGGTGGCACACAGCTTTCATCTCAAACTTGAGGTGCACAGACAGGAAGTCAGTCTGGTGTACACAGCAAATTCCAGACCAGCCAGGATTCCATAGCAACAACTTGTCTCCAAACAGCAACCACAACTATCACCACTATCAACATGTGATGTTTTCATTTTCTTCAAATGATTTGAATGATTCTTCTCAACTCTGTGGCATATGATGATCAGATAGTTACAGGGTTCAGTGAAAATTTAACACAAAAGGACACAACAAATTTTCTTCACCAGAACAGTTTTATTGATTTGAAAAAAAAGAAAAGAAAGAAAGGAAGGAAGAAAACAAACAAGCAAACAGACAAACAAACAAACAAACAAACAAACAAACAAAAAGAACACATAGGTATCCTTTGCTTAACTTTAAATGGCATTGAAGCTCCAGCAAATGAATGGCTGCCTTAAGACTGTAGTAACTACATCAAGCCTTATCCTTTAGTATATTCATTCCCATGTTGTTTTTATCTATTTGCTTCAAATTAGAGCATTCCCAAATTCTTAAACCCACTGTGGCCTCTTTGCTTATTCAGATGACAAAGCCTGGTCATAGCCATTTGCTTAAAGCTGCTGTACCTGGGAATTCCCCTCACAAATGTTGTCTTTCTTAGACCAGCTCATCTTTTCCAAATGCCAGCAACTTTCATCTTCACATTAGCCTCTGTGATTATGTATTACCTGACTTGATCATAGTAGTATAATTTTAAATGATGAACCTAATGTATGAATCCTTAAATCTACTTTGACAAGTGCCTAGTCTGTGCAGTGATATTTTTTCTGAAATTGTAATATAATTTCATTATTATTATTTCCTTCCCTCTTTTTAAATATTTCCATATAGCCTCCTTGCTCTCTTTCAAACTAAGTCCTTGTCTTTTTATTAAATTTTGATATACATATATATTCTTAAATATATAAAAACAAACTTTTCAGACTGTATTGTGGGGCGGTGGGCTGTGGGAAGCAGCTGGGTGCCTGGTTGAGCAAGTCTTGAACCCCAGGCCTTTATCAGGATGGCAGGTATTTGGCGCTGCCCCCAGGCCCTGGTTCTTCTCATTCAGCTTCGGCCCTCCACAGCCTCTCCCAAAAGGAGGTCTATGACCATCAGTCATGAGGAACAGTGCCTCAGGCTCTCCCACATGTAGATGAGGTATCTCTAAGCTCTCAGTCCAACCCAATAGGCGTTATCTGCTGTCAGACCCTAACCCACCCTGAAACTGTATATAAGGGCTCTATTCAGGAGAAGTAAAGGTGTATTCGAGAATCATCCTGGTGTCCAAGAGTTTCTGTCTCAAGAGCTGTAACACTTGGGGAGAGATCCGCTCTCCCGGAACCTTCCTGGGGCACCAAGCTGCTTCCTTGTCTGCTAGCTGGCTTCTATCTGCCCAGCCCGGGGCCCTGCTCAAGGAGGAGAAACAGGTGCAGCACCTGGGAGTGACCGAGCTGTGACAGCAGAGACTCAAGCAGAGGCAGCAGCGGGAGCAGGCAATCTCTCCTCCCCACTTGCACTCATACTCTTTGGCCCAGACCTCTCACACCAGGCTGGGCTGAAGATCAACGGACAGTGGAGACGTGGGCAGAGGACCCTTCCTGCTCTCACTCTGTCCTCCGCTGGGAGATCATCGTGGGACACCCTCCAGAACCGGGGACCCACACTGTATAATATTTGTAAATATGTTTTTGAAGCTAATGACAACATTGCTAATTTTTAAATGTAAACACTCCAGGAGATCTGTAAGGAGATAGTGGACACAAAAGAAATTCTCTCTCTCTATCTCTATCTCTTCTCTCTCTCTCTCTCCTCTGTCTCTTTCTCTCTGTTTCTCTCTCTGTCTCTGTCTCTCTCTCTCTGTATCTCTCTGTCTCTCTCTTTCTCTCTCTCTCTCCTGGAAAGATGAGTGAAGGGTGGGCTCAAATACCAAAAGCTCTATGACCCACACAGATGTTTGAATGTTGATGACGGGAAGGCTTTGCTAAGACTCCGTACACTAAACACTGAGTTCTCATAATGAAATAAATGTCATGTACAGGAAAATATTCTCATATGTTCATGTAATTGACGATTAAAACTTTATTGAACAGTTGCAGTTGTAGGAGTTGTTCCTATAGTGTGTAAGATAGAGGAACTGGTGATGTGTGTGCTTTCCAGTTGTATTTCTTCTCAAGGAATTCTCCTACACAGCATAAAACCATCATTTGCAAAGATAAATTGGAAACACCAGGTTTCCTGAAATATGCCATGATAGAACAGAGGATAATACATTCAAAGTGATTTGTATTGACCATATCAAATTCTGTGTACAAAATGCCTTCCATGAGAGAAGGATAACCAAATTTATCTTGCAATTCACAGAACAACAGCTAGACCCAAAAGCACAAATTACACTCAGGCAACATTGATTAATAAGGAATATAAATATGTACACTTGATTATAAAAAATATAATAAATGTCCCCCCTAGTGTATAATGGGAAAAAAGTACGATGAGGATTTTATAATACTTAACAGTATTTTCCTTTCTCACTCACTTGAAGTGAAGTCCAGGTTGTGCCTGCAGGCTCTTTCTCATTTTAGTAATATTTGCTATCAAGCTTCTTTGGTGAATCTCTTATTCCATTATAACTTTAAAACTTCAAATTTCAATAAACTCCTTCTGTCGTGCTTACCTGGTTACTTACCAGACAATGGCTCTGAGAGTGTAAGCACCTTAATAAAGCTCCGTTGAAATGAGCTTCTGATTCATTCAAGAGAGATACACAGAGGAAGTAGCCATTTCATGTCTTACTTTCTCAGTCTTTATATCTTTATAGTTGAGAGTTGTTACCTCTTGTCTCTCTGTCTTTCTGTCTCTGTCTGTCCTTCCTTTCTCCCTCTCCCTCTCCCTCTCCCTCTCCCTCTCCCTCTCCCTCTCCCTCTCCCTCTCCCTCTCCCTCTTCTTTCTAGTAGATAGATGCTATTTCAAGAATGCTGACTCTCCAAACAAAGAAATTAATATTAGGCAAACCAATTGCGCCAGTTTGCTTCCATTCCCCATTATCACTAGCACAGAGGCAGGGCTTTAGGCTCAGTATCATACTCTAAATGCTTGAGTGTTTGTTTATAACTAATACAGTGGAGACCACCTAACACTGGAAAATGACTGCCTGAAATCAGAACACACCAGAAGAAAAGATAGAGCAAGGCAACTAGCAATGTATGCTGGGACATGATGTATGGGTCACTATAAGCTCATGACAAATATCTGTAGGTGGGAAAAGAAGATAAAGAAAAGAAGATCCTTTTTATTAGAACAGAGAACTGTCAGGAGAGAGATAGATCTGGTAAGAGAGGGGGGATAAGGGGAGAGGGGGAGGGAGGGAGGAGGGCAAGGGGAGGTTGGGGAGGGGATGGGGAGAGGGGAGGGAGAGGAAAGAATGGCTTTTGGCTTTGTCTATTGCCAAATATTTATACAAAGAATCAACTATATGCATTTTTATATAATTGCAAATTGTTTGGGAAATAAATTATCTAGATGTGGATTAATACACCTATAATTCCAGCACAGGGGTTGGAGTAGGACAGGAGAACTCAGGCTTTAAGAACTACTGGAACAATTTAGAGAGAACCAATCTCAAAACAAAGCAGAAACAACAATAGCAAAGATTTAATAATCTACAATATTGAAAATATCCAAATATTCGCAACCTTAATGCAAATCTAACAATAACCTAAGTACTGTATGATTCTTTTTGTTTTCTTCCCATGTGGCTGGAAGATTTGCTCATCCATTGTCCATGTATATTTATTTTTACATAAACTGACATTGCAGAAAATATCTTCATTGGTTGTAAATAAATCTGTTTAGTAAACTGAATAGGCAGTAACGAGGTTTTTAAAATGTGGCTGTACTGGGGCTCTATCATGTTGAGCTTTGGGCTATTTGTAGCACAACACTGTTAGCTCTGCCAGGAGCTATTATTCTGAATGCTATTGGAGTTTTCACTCCCCTGTACAGTAAAGAGAAACTGCAGAAGATAAATGAGAAATAACTTTTAACTCCGGTTGTCTATGGCATTTGATCAATAACTAACACTCTTAAAGTAGAAAACTCAACTTTGTAAAGCAGGCATTTTGACAAGATTGCAAGCTGTTTCTGAAACTATGTAGTTTCTGATACATTAGGGATACCATTAATACCAGCTGAAAGTTTACTACTCCAGAAAAACCCTGCAGGATAACAACAAAATTCTATATCTTACATTTCAGAAGGGGCTAGGTGAATGCCAGGAAGCCTATTAGTAGGTTATGATTCATGCAGGCAGCATTGGGTAACATTGTAGCTATCTTTACTCATGTCAGACAGTACTGGCAGTGTGATTTAATCCACACTGCTAGTTGAGATTACAAAGTTTATGTGACTTCAATAGTCATAGAATCAGCCCTAGATGAAAAAAGAGTAATAAAAATCATTTTATCCTAATGGTTTCTATTGACCATCTTCAATGTTACCGTAATTGTATCTTATCCATTTAAACAAAATTTGAAGGTTAGTGCAATTTCAAATATATTCAACTCTATAATGAAAGGTTTTATATTAGTCATTATATAACAGTTTCCACGAAGACTAGGGATGTTGGAATATTGTTTTAGATGGCTCAGCAGTTAAGAACATTTTTTTTTTAAACCAAGAAATCCTGGATTCATTTTGCAGCATCTGTAGTTGAAGTCACATGCATGTATGCAAGTATACATTATTAAATACCAAGTAAAACCTTTAATAAACTAAAATAATCATAGTTTGAAATGAAAAAAAAATATGAGAGTTTTGTGGACAAGTATTAACAGCACACCTGAAAACAGAATAGTACTAAGTGACCTCACTCATGAAGAACAACCTAAATACAACCATATCACTTCTTATAGCAAACAGCTGGCTGGCTATGGCACTTCTCAGTTCTGGATAATAGATATAGGTGCTCTCTGGATTTCTATACATTTACTAAATGGACATGGTGATATTTTAAGGAGACTCTAACATTTTGTTTCCACTTAAACAACTCAGTGGAGTATACACTAAGTCTCATCCTGAGTGAATATTGCATTTCCTTCTCCTTTCTAGCTTCTAACCTTTATATTTGTGGGCTTTTGTCTTAGGTCTGCAATGTTTGCTTCTTCACATCAAACTCCTCTGTTGTTTAGAGGCAACATGGTGAAGGAAGGACTGTACTGCAACAATGTAGATAATGTTGTCATGACACAAATAACAATGTTTCTCCTGGAAAATATTTATTTACAATTCCATCATTTTTTGCTCAATCCCCTCTACATGACTACTAATGTGGCATTCTATTTGAGTAATATTCAGTAATGCCACAATAGTATATCTAAAATGTAGTTATTTTTGTTGACCTCTTCTTATATGTACCTTTCAGTATCATTCTGCATAACAGTAAAGGTTTCATTATCTACCCAATTAAAGAAGCTGAAAATTCCCTACCAGTCTTAAATATCAGTGTGCTCTCACATACGTGTGTGTGTGTGTGTGTGTGTGTGTGTGGTGTGTGTGTTGATTAACAGAAAATCATCAAGAATATAAGTTTCAACACTGTAAGAACTAAGTAAAATGAAGGCATAGACTACTGGATATGGCTTGAAAACAAAGATTGACAGGCAAGTTGAAAAAGGAATGCATGGATAGGCCACTTTTCTTAAAGAAAAATAATTTTTCAATATTAATATTTACCGAAGTTTAGTTACCGTAAATTTTAAAATGGAGGTATACACAATAAGAGAGTCCATGAAAACTTAAAAGTGGAATGAATGCTTTATAACCAAATGGTTATAAATGAACTTTATAACCAAAGCCTCACAAGATGTGAAAATGATAACCACATGGGGTTGGTACATATAGTTTCAAAGGTTTGTGTGTGTGTGTGTGTGTGTCTGTGTGTGTGTGTGTGTGTGTGTGTGTGTGTGTGTGGTGTGTGTGTGTGTGTGTGTGTGTGTGCGTGTGTGTGTGTGGTGTGTGGTGTGTGTGTGTGGGCTGATACAAACCATTGGTACCAGAAGAGAAGTGAAACAAATCTGATCACATTGAGAACCCTGGTCATGCTTATGAGCTGCAAGATTTTAAAACTGATAAGGCTAGAGAGAAGGAAGACTTTTTTGAATCTACCTGAGGAAGTTTGTTGCTTCTTTGAGACAGGGTCTCACTATTTAGCCCAGTCTAGCCTCAAATGCCCTACAGTTCTTCTGCATTTGGCTCTCAAATTCTGGGATTACAAATGTGTGCCAAGACTGGAAAATTGATGTACTGCAATAATAGCTATTGACAGTTTCTGCATTTCAGCTGAAATGAATTTGCACTATTGCTGACGAAATATCAATAGCTTAGGAGCTGAGCACATTGGCTCCTTGTGGTACTAGCAATGCAATGTAATTGATTTCTAAGCTGGCACATTTTGCTTGCCTCCCACTTATTTCCAGAAGGCAGTAAGTACACAGTGACTGTATACTCATATCAGTTGTAGTCTTAAAACACATTAAGGAAAGTGATGTCATATCTTTCACCATGATCCAATATTTCTTGTCTAAGAAACAGCAGATAGGTACTTAAAAATAATCGTCTGTTACATATAAACTGCTTGTATGACTATGATTCTGATTTTTTCTTTTTTTTCCCCAATAGCATAAAACAACCATATTTTAATGAAATAAACTTTTCAGGATTAATTTTCTACCCAGGCATAGGTATAAATGTAATCTTCTGAGAATGATATACTGTAGATTGTGTCTGAATGGTGATTTAGGTGTTATTCGTTCTTTCTTTTCTTTTCTTTTTTTTTTTTTTACTTGCTTTACTCACAATCATTTTAGAATGGCTTAAACCATTTCCCGCAAATTATTGCACAATATATTTCTTAAAAACTTATTCATGAAACATGCATAATCTCTATTAACTTAGCTTAATAAATATTAACGAAGCCAAATTTTATTGAAATCGATGTGTTCATTCATATGTGTCGCGCCCACTTCGCCGATAAGAAGACGCAGCAAACAGGATTCTTCTGACAGCACTCTTTATTATTCCGCTCTGTTCCAAGATGGAGAAGGACCACGAGCTCGAGGAGCTCGTCACTTATATAGGGCTCGGTATGGCGTGTGCGTCCCTCATTGGTGCTTTAGCGTAAGCCAATCAGAGGGAAACAGCTTGCAAGATCTAGTGGACAACTGCGCATGCGTTACTCTCGAGAGTAACCAGGAAGCAGGGAACCGGCGCCATCTTCCGATGGCGGAATGGCTCCCGATATCACCGGCGCCATCTTCCGATGGCGGAACGGCTCCCGACATCACCGGCGCCATCTTCCGATGGCGAAATGGCTCCCGATATCTCCCCCTTTACTTTATATTAAAATGTCAAACGGATGCACCACTATGTCACTGATCAGCCAAAAGCCTCCTCAACTTCCGGCGTTCGAAGTGACCATGTGGGTGAGACTCTGTACACCTTTATCCCGTGCAATGGGAACACGAGCCCTGGGAGATGTACAGATCCGCTCGACCGCACTCTGGTGCAATGGGAACCTGAGCCCTCAGAGATGTCTAGTCAGAGCAGAGTCTCAGTGTCTGAGCATATTAAGCCAAGCTTGGGGGGATGCTCCCTGTTCTACCGCAAGTAAAGCCTGCGCGATGACCACTTTGTTTTGTCGCTGTTGTCTTTTCAGTTTGCTAAGCATCCAAAGAGAGAGCACTAGTCCACCAGCCAATAGTATACCAAATCGGGTAGAATTAATTTGAATAATAGCCAATCGTAACTTTCTCATGGTCTCATCAAATTCTGTCGGCCAATTATATTGCAATAAATGAGGAAGTTCTTTTGAAAGATTGGCTGCCCTCGTGAAATTATCATATTGGACAGAAGTAACACATAAGCCAGGGAACTTCATCTCACACCCTAGCTGAGCCAGTTGCCACAATATATCTACCTGTTCTTGAACCAGATCTATGCATGGATTAACTATCATCAAGCCACCTTTTAATTGGGTATTTAAAGAGGCTTGTGTATCAATAGCTTGAGTAAGGGAAGATGACAAATTATTTAAAGTATTAACAGTGGCCACTTGTCCCGACAGGGCCAATGAGGAAACAGTCAAGGAGGCAACAACTGCAGAAGTGGCTATGATGGCCACAATAGCAGCCGTAATACCAAAATCACGTTTTTGTCCAAACAAGGTTAATGAACTATGCATGACCGGCATAGGTCTCGGGAACGTTGTCATAATTCCCCATCTCAGCTGCGGTTGTGGGTGGTGGGTGTGTGGTCGCACATAACAGCGTCAGACTCAGCAGCCACAGGATCAGGCTCAGGGGGCTTCCCATCTTGTTTTACCAGCCGGGTCAATCGTGCCGGGACCCAAATCGGATTGTCTTGATCCTGCGGGAAAACACAAATAGCTCCCCTGGATCGTATTAATACTGGATCCGGGCCTTTCCATATTTATTAATGACATCTTTCCATCTAACCTCCTCTCGCAAAGAACTGGGGGAGGCATGTCTGTCTGCTGCGGATTTGCCAGCAGAATCTAAATTTAAAAAATTTAAGGTAAATAAGGCCAGGGAGGTGGAGATCTTAGGTCCTTTGCCAGGGCCTATCCCCCTTTCTGTTTTTGTAATGTCACTTTGAGGGTGCCATTGGCACGCTCCACAATTCCTTGTGCTTGCGGATTATATGGCAGGCCAGTAGTATGGCGCACACCCATCCGTAGACAAAATTGTTGGAAAGTGTTAGATGTATAGGCTGGGCCATTATCTGTCTTTAACTGTTGGGGTTTCCCCCAAGCTGCCCATGCCTCTAAGCAGTGGGTAATTACATTAGCCACCTTTTCCCCTGACAGAGGCGTGGCATGAATGATGCCAGAATAGGTATCTATGGAAACATGAACATATTTTAGTTTACCAAATGAAGGAATATGAGTAACGTCCATCTGCCAAAGGTGTAATGGTAAAAGTCCTCGAGGATTCACTCCCAAGGACGGTGAAGGTCTAAACTCTGCACAACCCGTGCATTTAAGAACAATATCTCGGGCTTGCGAACGAGACAATTTAAATTTGATTTTAAGAGTATTTGCTGGTACATGATATAACTGATGGAATTCTGTGGCTAACTGAATAGGATCTCGAGTTAGCATAACTTGTCTGGTGGCTCTATCTGCCAATTCATTAGCGGCGGCCATGGGTCCAGGTAATAGAGAATGTGCTCGTATATGAACAATGCAGAAGGGATGTATCCTACCTCGAATGATATGTTGAATCTCAGAAAACAAGTGGGCTACAGTACTTTTAGATTGAATGATACCCACTGTTTCTAATATTTGAACTGCTTTCACTACATAATGGGAATCTGAAATTATATTTAGGGGTTGATCAAATCGTTTTAAAACCACTGCAATCATTGCACATTCCACTAATTGAGGAGAGGTATAATTAAAAGGAATCTTAACAATCTTACCTTCAGCAACGTAACTTCCTATTCCAGTATTAGATCCATCTGTATAAACATCTATTGCATTTTCAATGGGTTTAACTTTGGTCATGCTTGGAAAAATAACAGCATTATTTAAAACAAATTGTAACAGAGGATGTTTTGGAAAATGATTATCAATGGTGCCCGAATACGAGCATCTTAAAATAGCCCATACATCAATAGTAGAACACAGCACTTGTACCTGATGTGCTGTATATGGAAACAATAAGAGAATCTGGGGGAACACCAAAATGAATTATAGCTTGTTGGATACCTCTTAGGGCCAGATCACCAACTGTAGAAGGATAATGGCTCAACACTTTTCCTGGAGAAATATGGGGATGTATCCAAAGTAACGGACCATTTTGCCATAATACCGCAGTAGGTTGTTGTGGAGAAGGTATAATACATAACTGATAGGGAGCATTAGGATCAAAGCGAACGTGCATGGCATTTTTAAGAGACTCCTCTACCATATCTAGCACCTTGGCTGCTTCAGGAGTCAATGTACGAGGGGAGGTAATAGCAGCTTCACCTTCAAGGAGAGCAAATAAAGGCTTTAATTCGGAGGTGGACAATTTCAAGAAGGGCCGCACCCAATTTATATCTCCCAATAATTTTTGGAAGTCATTTAATGTTTGCAAGTTGTCTCTCCTGATTGTCAATTTTTGTGGCTTAACTATTAATGGGGTTATGATAGTGCCTAGAAAACTACCTAAAGCTCCCTCTTGTACCTTCTCAGGGGCTATAAACAAATTTTTGGTTTTTAAGGTTTTAGACAGGACTAAAAATGCCTCTTGTAGGAGCTCTTTATCAGAATAACACAATAAAATGTCGTCCATATAATGAACAACTCTAATCTTTTTAAACTGTTGTCTAATAGGCTGAATAGCAGCCGCCACATATAATTGACATATAGTGGGACTATTGGCCATCCCCTGGGGGAGCACTTTCCACTGAAATCTAATGTCAGGTTCCTCATGATTTATACTTGGTAATGTAAAGGCAAATCTTTCTCAATCCCTTTCATGCAGTGGGATGGAGAAAAAAACAATCTTTAATATCTATAATTATAATATGCCAATTTTTGGGTAGGGCTGACAATAAGGGTAAACCTCTTTGAATCGAGCCCATAATTTGCATTTGTTGATTTATGGCTCTCAAATCATGTAATAATCTCCATTTTCCAGATTTTTTCTTTATAATAAAAATTGGGGTATTCCAAGGGGAATAAAACTGTTCTAGATGTCCAGCAAGCAACTGTTCCTGCACTAGATTTTTTGCAGCAAGGAGCTTTTCGGAGGATAACGGCCATTGTGGAACCCATACCGGGCCCTCCTTTTTCCAAGGTATGGGAATGGTCTCCTCAATGGCCCCTACGAAAAACCCAGTCCGGTTCGATCACTCTTCGAAGCTACGGTAATCGGACTAGTTCGTCCTTGCAAATATTTTCCTAATCCTTTCCCGGGCACGCTGCCCATCTCCTTCATCATCTCTTGGCTCTGACTGGAATAATCATTGGTCAACCTATAATTTAACTGTTTCAAAATATCTCTTCCCCATAAGTTAACTGGTAACATTAACACATAAGGGGTAACAATGCCCTTTCTTCCTTCCACATCTTCACAGGATAGTGGTCGAGCACTAATACTCGGAGTTGCCTCGTATCCCAGCCCTTGTAGGGAATGGGAAGATCTATTGAGAGGCCACTCTTTTGGCCACCACTTACTGGAAACAATGGAGGTGTCTGCTCCCGTGTCCAGTAATCCTGTGAAAGGCTTACCATCAAGTTTTAAAATCATCATTGGTCTATCATCTAATTGTAATGACAAAAAGGAACAAAGGCCTCCGGTGGAGCCAAATCCCGCCTCCCCTCGATTTACAGGGCGGCTTGGATACTTGGAATGTAGACTGGGTAGTACCAGGAGCTGAGCTATTCTGTCTCCTGGAGCAATGGCACATATCCCTCTTGGGGAGGAGCACATAATCTTTACTTGTCCAGTAAAGTCCTGATCTATGACTCCTGGGTGTACTATGAGGCCCCTAAGGGTAGCAGAGGACCGGCCCAAAACCAAGCCCACTGTATTCTCTGGCAGGGGGCCTTGAAAGTCTGAAGGAATAGGCTGGCACCCCATGGTTGGTGTTAGTACTGCGCGGGTGGTGGCATGCAGGTCCAATCCTGCTGAGCCTGGCGTTGCTCTCCTGACCGATTCTGCGGTTGTCTCACTGCCCCATATATTTGTGGGCCCTGGGGACGAGGGCCCCTCTGCCCGTTTTTTGACTGATTGGCTATGATAGGCTTTCCGTGTATGTCCTTCACTGATCTGCATTCATTTGCCCAATGTTTCCCCTTTCTACATACAGGACATAATCCAGGCTGCTTAGGACTGCGGTCCGCAGGTCCTCGGGAATGGCATTGCCATTGAAGGTGACCAAGCTTTCCGCATTTATAACAACGCCTGTCTCCCTTTTGGGCGGTCAGAACCGCGGCGGCAAGGCCTGCGTTTGTTAAAGGGCCTCCTAACTCTCGGCAGGCTTTCATCCAGGCCGAGATGCCTTTCGCCTTCCAAGGAGTTATGGCAGTTCTACATTCTTTAGTACACTGTTCAAAGACCAATTGTTCTATTAGTGGCATACATGACTCTGGGTCTCCAAAGATCCTCCCTGCTGCCTGCATCATCCGAGCCACGAAGTCGGAGAATGGCTCGGTGGACCCTTGGATGACCTTGGTTAGATTCCCTGCAACCTGTCCTTTATTGGGCAAACGTTTCCAGGCTGCTATGGCTGCTGTATTAATCTGTTGATAGACCTCCCATGGATATCCTGTCTGATTGGCAACCCACTGTCCTTGACCCGTAAGCATCTCATAGGTCCAATAGCGCTTATTTGGGTCGGTTGCATTCTGTTTAGCCTGAGAAGCACACATCTCTTGGAAGATAGACTTCCAATCTAGATATTGTCCCATTGAGAGACTTGCTTTCACTGTGTTGTACCAATCCTCAGGGGTCATTGCGGTGGATGACATCCTTTCTATTAGGCTTGTAGTATAAGCAGCGCTGACTCCATAGGTCTGCACTGCCTCTACCACGGCTTTGAGGGATTTCAAGTCTAGTGCTTGATATTGTCTCGCACCATTTTCTTCCCATACGGGAATGCTCTTGAGATTTTTCTCCTTTCCTTTTCTGATATATGGGAATGGATGTCGGCAGCCAATTTGGCTTTTTTCTCTGGCTTAGGTGCCTCGGCCCTTCCCTCAAGGGGGGGGCTGAAGGACGGTACCCCGGGACGTATGGGGGATCCAGTCTATACCATTCCTCCTCATATTTTGCGGCTTCCCCTTCTAGTTCTGCCTGCTCTTCAGGGTCGAGAGCTCCCAAAATCGAGTCATCATCTCCAGAGGACGTCTCCCCTTCGGAGGATAACTCGGCCCTGGGTTCTCGAAATTGCGCTAAACTCGGATATATCTTTGACGGGTTTTTCTCTTTTAAGCCTGGCTTTAAATCTTGTCTTATCTTACTGACCCTGTCTTTTGTTATTTTCTTTTGTGACTTTTCTTTCCCTTTTATATCCTCTCTCTTTTCTGCTTCTGATAGACTGTCTTGGTGGTCATTCAGGAGTTTCTGCCCTTCTTTCACTTGCTTTTCGCATCTCTCATCTGCTATACAGGATTTTACTAGTTTAAATAATGGCCACGTACCCGGTCGCAATCTCCCCTTTTCCTTCTCCACAGTTAGATCTCTCCCTAACTTTGTCCAAGACCCTATAGTCAGGGACCCAGTAGTAATGAACCATGGAGCGATCCTATCAACCTCCTTTAGGAAATCTACGATGACCTTATCTGGAACCTTCAAATGTCTTCCCCGAAGCAGTGCCCGCACCGCTTCAGACATAGGCTTCAGTTGCTGATTTCCCATACTTCCTTTCTCTACAGGAGCGGGAGTGCCTGCTCAGTTACCTACCTGGACTTACAGCTAGCTATTCGATGTCACAGAAAGGGTACATGCAGATCTTGTCTCTTTTCCCACAATTCAGACAAAAACAGCAGAACAAGCCGAAAATGAAAGCGAGCAATATAATCAGAATGACCCACACAAAACTAATCATACCTTGCAGAAAAGCGCCTAGGCTCCTCACGCCGTCAGTTCTGAACCCTCTCCCGACGAGCAGTCCGGGGTCCTTCAAGTCGTTCCTTCGCCCGGGGTTCGGCCGGTACCGGGTTTCGGCACCACTTTGTCGCGCCCACTTCGCTGATAAGAAGACGCGGCAAACAGGATTCTTCTGACAGCACTCTTTATTATTCCGCTCTGTTCCAAGATGGAGAAGGACCAAGAGCTCGAGGAGCTCGTCACTTATATAGGGCTCGGTATGGCGTGTGCGTCCCTCATTGGTGCTTTAGCGTAAGCCAATCAGAGGGAAACAGCTTGCAAGATCTAGTGGACAACTGCGCATGCGTTACTCTCGAGAGTAACCAGGAAGCAGGGAACCGGCGCCATCTTCCGATGGCGGAACGGCTCCCGACATCACCGGTGCCATCTTCCGATGGCGGAACGGCTCCCGACATCACTGGCGCCATCTTCCGATGGCGAAACGGCTCCCGACACATATGTCATTGTATTTTTCTTGGTAGCTCAAGTATATAGACACTCAAATATATAGCTTAAATATAAAGCTATAATACAGATTATTTGAATAAGACCTGATTTAAAGCTTCAGAGCAGATGCCTTTTGAGAGTTTTGCTTTATATGTCATTGATTTTCTTTGTTATTTCTTAGAATATTTTTAGCCTGGTTACAGCCTTCTATTTAAAACTATAATTTTTTTCTGGAACAGTTTTGACATGGTAAAGATTTTAGTTTAATTCATTTGAATCTTCATATGAAAAACTTCTTTAAAATTGATAGCTAATATCTATAGAAGGCTGCAACATTACTAGACAATAGATTTGACACTGCTTATTGCCTACCTAATATTCCCTGGCCATATATCTCATCTATATCTACAGAGGACTAGGAACAGCTTGAGTTATCTCTCCTAATCAATGAGTTTCCCATCTGTATATTCAACCAACTATGGTAGAAAAGCTTGAGGTTTTCCAGTATTTCAACATTTCATATCCCATGAACAATGAAAACATTATCAGTCCCTAAAGAACATAGTGTCACAACAATGATATTACATTTACATTGTATTAATTTTATAAGGAAACTAAAGATCATTCTAAATATATAAGATTTGGCAGAGTTATTACTTCAAATAAAGTCAATTTCTTAGATATAATTCTCCCTCTAGGTATTCTGGTATCTGCAAAGTGTACTAGGAGCAATATCATGCATTCTGGGAGACAGTTATAAAATTATAAGTGCAACAAATAGCTATTCAATACCAAATGCCCAGACATCATAACATACATACAAGTCACATTATATAGACTGAACATGTTGTATTTATGCATTTATGAGTATATATGAATTTGCATATACTACTATATATGTAATTTATATAATATATATATATATATATATATTATATATAATATATGTAATTAATAAAAAAGCCAGGAATTTGAAAGGGAGGCCAGAAGGAAACATGGGAGGTTTGGTTGGGAAAAGGAAAGAATAATATGATTATATATTATACTTCAAAAATAAAAAAAGAATCCTTATTTTAAAATTCAATTTATTAGCTTAGTCTTAGAAAGAATTGAATCAAAGGTGTCAAATATCTAAATAAATAATGTGGTTTTTGTTTGTTTTAGGGGAATATAGATGTAATTCAGATCTCCAAAGCATTGCAGGCAAGTGTTGTATTATGGAATTATAGCCTCTATCCCATATTGTTAATGCCTTACAACATTTATATATGTGGAATCTGTTGAAATGGCCCCTGATGAGAATAAACATTGCTTCTCTTTGATTAAAGATACAATTTTTCTTGATTAAGACTAATTGTATCACTTTCAGCATCTTATTTATGCCACGTAAATTTTTTAAAAGCATGTTACAAACACACACACACACACACACACACACACACACACACAGAAAGAGAGAGAGGAGAGAGAGAGTAGAGAGGGGAGAGAGAGAGAGAGATACTAGTTCTGGAATCTTGAGGACACAGTGGATTTGAAAAGCTCCAAAGAAGCTTCAACAGTTACAGGGATTAATCATGTAACAAAAGAAACACATAGTTCTGAACTTCCAGGAAATACTTAATCAAAAAGAAAAGACACTTTGTTTTATAAGAGAGTACTTTTGAGTAGAAACATCTTCCTCTTTCTATGAAGGCATAAAATACTTCTCACATATTAATAGCTTCAAATTAGCATGAAATTCACACTGTGCTAAATCTGTACTTTCAACATGTACTTGAGGAATTAACTTTACTCTGAACCAAAATGCATGAATCATGTCCTCACAAGTAATTGGATTTAGAATTACCTGAGTGCTTCTTTATACACCTTACTAATAATTGATACTAGCTGACAGATATCATGCAGAGCTATCAGTCTGCACATATAGCTTCAACATATACTTTGAAATTGCCCTAAATCCATAGCTGTAAACTAGTGGTATTGAGTTGAATAATCTGATAAAATGGGAGAAGATGCTCAAAATTATTGCAAGCTTGGTATGAGAACAAATGAATAGGTGATGCTCAATGTGGAATGAATGCAAATCTTGTGATAGATATTTTATAGAATGATTAAGAGATTCAGCAAAATGAAAGAAGTGAATACATTTTAAAATCTAAATGTTAAGCACAAAATATACTCACTAGAAGAGCTGTTGCACACAATATTGTCATAGCTTTGATATAGGTTCTGAGGCAAGCATTGTTATCATTAATAAGCTTGTTAAGTAAGAATTTCTGTCTTATTCAGACTAGTGGAATATACTCTATTACAACTTTGGCAAATGATAACTGATAGATAATACCTATTTCAAAGGACCAAGTGCTCAAAAGTCTTCAAAGATTGTAGATAGTTTGTTGCAAAATTACATAGTAGCTAATGTTGTGCATTCTTTGAGGAATATTTGTTCCCTAGAAACAAATTAAATGTACATACAATTACCACGTTAATAAACTTGGTATCTGAAAATATATTATAATACATAAAAAATGATTGATGAAAGAACAGAGACAATATACTATTAAAAATATGAAAATCTTGTTAGATTGACTCAAAATTTAGAATTTGCCTGCCAGTGATAGCCAGTTAATCCAAGAACCTTTTCATTACATTTCACTTAAGTTCATAGATACCTTAAGGAAAAAAAAAAAAACCAAAAATAAATTAGTTTCCCTTCTTAAGGAAATTAATCACATTCATAAAACCTTATAAAAAAAAAACAGGGTATAACTAACTTCAATGTCTGGAACATATCCTTCCGACTGATATCATTGAAGTAGAGAGAGTCAAAATACGGATCAGAAATGAACACTTGGTGATTAGAAATATAGTGGATGTTAGGATGAAATAAGAACACTATTTCTGCAGTATGACACCCACCACAGTCCATCCTCATGGATCTTATAGGATCGTAGGGGACTAAATATGTGTACAGTAACACATAGTTAGCAAGCAATCATTTTTATTTTGGTTGTATGCAATGTTAGAGTTAAAAATTACATATGGAAGCAAAAATTAACTTAAAGCATGTAAATACAGAGCAGGAAAGATCTTAAATGGGTTTTTATAAATAACATGCTGGAACAAATCATATCAAGCATATTTTCATGATGTAATGTATGTCACCATTAAAACAAATTAATTAAGTAATTAATTGTTGTAGTAATTATTTAAAACGGCCTCTGGCTCAGGCCAACTATCTAAACTGTGGTGGCTCTGCCTAGTCTAGCTGCCATGTTTCTCGTCGGAGGCCACGTGTATGCTGCAGCTAAAACCGGCAGCCAGAAACAACAGCCCTGCCACTCACTAGATGCCAGTGTGAGAGATGGCTCTGCCAATCTTCCACGCTGTCTCCACAAGGCAGGCTATTGCCCAGACCATTCCACCAACCATGCGGGCCCAGTAAGAGAATGAGACTCTAATTCTTATAGATTAATCAAAGCTTATCTATTTGGCAATGATGAGTAACAAGATACCCATACAATCAGAAGTGTAACCCAATACCCAACCTAGGTATACCAACTACCTTTGATTGCTACAGACACGTGAACATCCGTCTCCATTGCTCCTACATCTCTGCCTCTCTTGTTCCTCCTCTTCTTTTTATCTCTTCCTCTCCTAACTCCTCCTCTTCCTTTTCCTCTTCCTCTCCTAACTCCTCCCACCTTAGCTCTTCCTAAAATTAATTAATTATTTTACATTTTTGAGACAGGGTTTCTCTGTATAGTCCTAGCTGTCCTGGAACTCACTTTGTAGACCAGGCTGGCTTCAAACTCAGAAATCTACTTTTCTCTGCCTTCCAAGTGCTGGGATTAAAGGTGTACCCACCACTGCCCAACACAACAACAATTTATTATATTGTTCTGTATTTCATGGAGGAAAAACACATAATTTCAGCAAAATAGTGTGGAAAGCACTTAATAATCTCATCCTCCCATGCAACAAAAGTAATGAAAATTTATTCTCTAAACTCTATAGTTTCAAACCCTGTGAATTTATGTTATTTAGAATAGGATGACTATTACCACAAGAACGAGGGTCGCATTCAACTCTCTGCTTGAGGTTTCCATACTGTATAATAGTACTTGCATCCTAA
>JAJTUV010002585.1:0-10000 GCA_021653895.1 Mastomys natalensis | reverse complement strand
TCACTAAAATAAAACGGTTAAAACTGAAAGAAAAATTTTTTTTTTTTAATATAGAAAAGCGGGAAAAGTTTTTTCATTTTCGTAGGTTTTGGGTTTTGTGTACTTTTTTAAAAATTATCCGAATTCTTAAGAGGTACAAAAATTTTCCAGTTATGCATTTCCCCCCTTTTCATGTCTTCAGTCATAATTTTCTTTTTTTGTCATTTCTTTCAGCGTTTTTTTGTTTTTTTAAAAATTGGAAAAAAGGGTTTTTTTGGGGGTTTTTTATAGAATTTTCTGTTTTAAAATTTTGCATGCTAAGGGGGGCCTAAATGTCAATTGTTCTTTTCATACTTGTTCTTTGCCCTTTTTTTTTTTTTAAAAAGGAAAGGGGTTTTTTTTTTAAACCTTTTGGGGGTTTTCCCCCAAATGGCCTCGAGGGGGCCAAAAAGACAAAGTTCAACAAAAAGTCCTTTCCATAGGGTTTAGGGAAAAAATTATAATTTAAAAAAAATTTTAAAAATTTTTTAAAAAAAAAAATTTAATTTTTTGGGGAAATTTTTTTTAAATTTTAGATTAATTTTCCCCCCTTTTTTTTTTTTTAAAAATATGATTTTTTTCCCTTTCAATTTTCTTTTTAAAATTTCCCCTTTTTTTTTAAAAGGGGGTTTTTCATTCCCAAAAAATTTTTTTTTCTTTCAAAAAAAATTTTTAATTTTTAAAATTGTATTTTTTTTGGTAAAAAAAAAAAAAAAATTTTTTAAAAAAAATCTTTTTTAAAAAAATTTGGTTTGGCCCTTTATTTATCTTTAAACTCCCCAATTTCCCCTTTTTAAAATTTTTTTTGTTTTTTTTTTAAATTTTGTTTAAAAAAAATTTTTTTGGGGGGGGGGTTTCCCCTTTTTTTAAAAAAGGAAAAAAGTTTTTTGGGTAAGGGGGGGGTTTCCGGTTATTATAAAAAATTTTGGGGTTTTTTAAAAAAACAAGGAAAAATTAACACCCAAAAAAGGGGGAAAAATTTTTAAAAAATGTAAACTAAAATTTACATTTTATTTTTTCCCCTTCCACTTTAGCTGAAAATTTTTTTTGTAAAAATTTCCCAAAAAACCCGTCTTTTTTTTTAATTAAAAAAATTAAAAAATTTTGGGGGAATTTTCGTTTAGGTATGGGAAGCAATGTTTTTAAAAAAAATTTTTTTTTCCCCAAATTTTTCCCCCAAAAAATTTTTTTTTAAGGAATTAAAAAAAAGGGGGGTTTTTTTTTGCCAGGTTTTTAAAAAGATTTTAAAAAAAAAAAAAATTTGGGAAAAAAAATTTAAAAAAACCCCAAAAAAATTTTATAAAAAACCAAAAAAACCCTTTTTAAAAAAAAAACCCCCCTTTTTAAAACCCCCCTTTTTTTTAAAAAAAAAAAAAAAAAAAAATTTTTAAAAAAAATTTTTTTTTTTATTTTTTTTTTTTTAAAAAAAAATTTTTTTTTTTTTTTTAAAAAAGGTTTTTTTTAAAAATATTTTTTTTTTTTTTTTAAAAAAAAAAAAAAAAATTTTTTTAAAAATTTTTTTTTTTTTTGGGAAAAAAATTTTTTAAAAATTTAAAAAATTTTAAAAAAAAAAAAACCCAAAAAAAAAAAACCCCCCCGGGGGAAAAAAAAAAAAAAAAAGGGGGAAAAAATTTAAAAAATTTTTTTAAGGGTTTTTTTTTTTTTTTCCCCCCTTTTTTTTAAAATTTCCCCCCCGGGGCCCCCCTTTTTTTAAAAAAACCCCAAAAAAAGGGGGGAAAAAAAAAAAAAATTTTTTTTTTTAAAAAAAAATTTTAAAAATTTTAAAAAAAAAACCCCCCCCGGGGGAAAAAAAAAAAAAAAACCCCCCCCCCAAAAAAAAAAAAATTTTTTTTTTTTAAAAAAAAAAAAAAGGAAAAAAAAAAAATTTTTTTTTAAAAAAAAAAAAATTTTTTTTTCCCAAAAAAAAAAAAAAAATTTTTTTTTTCCCCTTTTTTTTTTTTTAAAAAAAAAAAAAAAAAAAAAGGGGAAAAAAAAAAAAATTTTTTTTTTCCCCCCTTTTTTTTTAAAAAAAAAAAAGGTTTTTTTTTGGGTTTTTTTTTTTTCCCCCAAAAAAGGGGGAAAAAAAAAAAAAAAAAATTTTTTAAAAAAAAATTTTTTAAACCCCTTTTTTTTTAAAAAAATTTTTTAAAAATTTAAAAATTTTTTTAAAAAAAAATTTTTTTTTTTTTTTTAAAAATTTTTTTTTAAAAAAAAAAAAAAAAAAAAAAAAATTTTTTTTTTTAAAAAAAATTTTTTAAAAAAGGTTTAAAAATTTTTTTTTTAAAAAAAATTTTTTTTCCCAAAAAAAAAAAATTTTGGGGGGCCCTTTTTTTAAAAAAAAAAATTTTTTTCCCCTTTTTTTTTTTTTTTAAAAAAAAAAAAAAAAAAAAAAAAAAAAAAAAAAAAAAAAAAAAAAAAAAAAAAAAAAAAAAAAAAATTTTTTAAAAAAAAAAAAAAAAAAAATTTCCCCCCCCGGGGGGGGAAAAAAAAAAAAAAAAAAATTTTTTTTGGGGGGGGTTTTAAAAAAAAAAAAAAAAAAATTTTTAAAAAAAAAAAAAAAAAAAAAAAAAATTTTAATTTTTTAAAAATTTTAAAAAAAAAAGGGGGAAAAAATTCCCCCCTCCTTTTTCTCACTTCATCTCTAATAATTTTTCTTTCAGCCTGTTTCATATTCTTATTATCAAGTTAAAGAGCGAGGAAAGGAAAGACAGACAAGGTGGTGGTGGGGAGAAATATCAATGGTTCTCAACCCGTGGGCCACAATCTCATTCATGGAGTTCACAAAAGACCATTGGAAAACACAAATATTTATATAATTTTTTTTTATATTTATATGATTTTTATAATTGGCTGTTCACCACAATAGGAGGAGCTGTTTGCCTGCTTCTCTGAAGCTGAGAGAAAGTGAAAGAAGAAAGAAAAAAAGAAAGAAAGAAAGAAAGAGAGAGAAAAAGAGAGAAAGGAAGAAAGAAAGGAGAGAAAAAAAAGAAAGGAAGGAAGGAAGGAAGGAAGCAAGAAAGAAGGAAAGAAGGAAGAAAGAAAGAAAGAAAGAAAGAAAGAAAGAAAGAAAGAAAGAAAGAAAGAAAGAAAGAAAAAGAAAGAAAGAAAGAGAAAGGTAAGTCTGCCTGCCAGGCAGAATCAAAGTGGTTTCAGGGTCTGTTGATGGACTTCCTGGGCTGCTGAGACATGGAACAATTGGAGGAGGTATACTTGAGACTCAAGACAAGGAGCTGAAAAGTCTATTGACTTTGGTGAAAGGAACAGGAAGGCTTCTGAATAAGAACTTGTGTCCTGCGTATATTTCAGCAATTGTGGCTTTGCTTTCGATGGTACCGTGGAGTATAAAAATGGTATGAAAAATGAACAAGGGGCTGCTTCAGTATTTACTGTCAGCCCTCCAGAATCCAACTCTTGTCTGTGTCTATTTTTCCAATCATTAATCTTCACTCCCCTCTCAGAGACTATCCAGTTCATGCCAGAAGGACCAGTACAGCTATATTAAAGGGTGACAGTATTAGGAAGTTTAAGAACTACTGATATGGATATAGATAGATATCACCCAAAATATTGAGAAGCTATATTCATTAAGCTATATTTATTAAGATGGGACAGAGAGTAGAGATCGTAGTTAGATTTATGGTTAGAACCCTTGAAGAAAAGGTGTTTAAGAGTCAAGTAGACTGAAGGACATATCAAATCCTCAAATCAGGAATATACTTTAATAAATAGCTGCTTTACTGAAAGGGAAAAAATAGCATGAGAATTTGAATTTAATGTCTTTCTACAAGGACAAAATCAAACTTGTTAAATGTGTGGCATTATTTCCTATTGTTTCAACAACACTGGATTCCATTATGACATTTTTTAAATTTTCAACCGTGAATTTGGATAGTTATAACTCATCTTTTTATGTGTATCATTTTTAATTTTATAGTTATGCTTCATGGTTTTGCTTTTTCGTTTTGTGTTTCTTTTTTTGAAAATAGATTATTTTCTCATACAATATATTCTAATTATAGTCTCCCTCCCTCTAATTCTCCCACTTCCTGTCCATGGCCCCACACCACCAGATCCACTCCCTTTAAGTATGTTATTAGAAAAATAATGCAGAAAGATGGACATAGCAACCCAAGAAGAGGGAAAGTGTCTCGACAGCAGTCACAAGAGTCAGCGATCCACTTGTTCTTAAAGTCAGGAGTCCCAGAAAATCACTAAGCTAGTAGCTATAATATATACGCGTTGGACCTGGTACAAACCCCTGTAGGCACTGTGCTTGCTGCTTCAGTCTCTGTGAACATAAAAGCACCTTGCTAAGTGGATTCAGAGAGTCATGTTGTCTTGGTTCACTCTATTCCCTCTGGCTGTAACAATCTTTCTGCCTGTTTATCATAGGAATCCCTGAGCCCAGAGGGGAGGGATAATATGGAGACCTCCACTTAAGTGCTCTCTCTCTCTCTCTCTCTCTCTCTCATATTATTATATATATATATGTATGTATATATATATATATATATATATATATATATATATATATATAGTTCTGAGGGTCTCTATGTCTGTTCCAAACCACTGCTGGAGGAAGACTCTCTGATGCTGACTAGATAAGGTATTCATCTATAAGTATGCCAAAATATCATTTGGAATCATTTTATTAAATTTTGAACCAGTGACATTTGGTTCAAGTTGTACTACAGAGCTATAGTAATAAAATAAATTATGACACTGTGATTAAAACAGACATATTGATCAGTAGAATCCAACTGAAGACCCACATATAAAGTCCAAACACATACAAGCATTTGGGTTTAAATTTTTTAAAAAAATGTCAGAAAAAAGACAATATCTTAAACAAATGGTTTTGATAAAGCCAGTTGTTTGCATGTAGAGGAGTGTAAATAGAGTCAAATCTATCGCCCTGCACAAAATCTGTCAAAGGGGATAAAGGCCTTTAACAACAACAACAAACAAGATATACTGAAGTTGATAGAAAAGAAATTGGGGGATAGCCTTGAGTGCATTACCACAGGAGAAGACTTGCTGAACTGGATACCTTAGTGAAGACACTAAAATCAACAATGAGTAAATGGAATTTCATGAGAGTAAAAAGCTGTAAGACAAATGACACAGTCTATAGGAAAAAGTGACAACCTATAGAAGGAGACAACATTTTTATCAACTCCACATCCAACAGATGACATATATCCAAAACAGATAAACCACTAAAAAAACTAGATATTAGAAAACCAAATACTCCAATCAAAAAATGGTTAACAGGTCTAAACGGAGGATCCTCATAGTGGAATATCAAACAGCTGATAATCAAAAATGTTCACCATGCTTAGCCATCTTGGCACTGCAAATCAAAACTATTTTGAGATGCTGTCTTACACTTGTCAGAATGTTGAGATTGAGATGAGATCAGTAACACAAATGACAGCTCATGCTCATCAGAATATGGAACAAGGGGAACACTTTCCATTGCTGGTGGGAGTGAAAATTTGTGCAACAACTTGGAAATCTATATGGTGGTTCTTCAGAAAATTGGGTATCAATCTACCTCCATATGCAGCTACAACACTCAGGTATATACTCAAAAATTCTGGAATTACAAAAAGGACACTTGCTTAGATATGTTCATAGTGTTTTTACTCATAATAGCCAGAATCTAATAGCAATCTATATGTCCCTTCATAGAAAGATGGATAAGGATGATATAGTACATTGAAGTATTATTCATATATATTCATATATATTTATTTATATTTTTATTTATTGTTCATAAATATTTATTATAATTTATTCATGGGTGTAAATGGGGTTATTTGGGGTTGTAGAAATCTACTACAGGGAAAATTCCTAGAATTATATTAATTTTTAGACACCTTCTCAATATGTCACCCAGAATTGCCTATATTCACCATACTCAGGTCTCAGTCTTTGGGAATTATAATGACCTGTGTTTGCTACCATACTTGATTTTTATATTTGTGTGTGTTTGCTTATTGGGACATTGTTTCTCATTGGAATATGAAATTTTCACAGTAAGATACTGACTGCCCAGTAAAATCCAAGGATCCAACTGATTCTGTGTTTCAATGCAGAGAACATGTGCATGTGCTACCACATGCAGCAGTTTGTGTTGGATCCTACAAGTTAAACTCAGTACTTTGCGTTTGTACCACAATCACATTATCAAGTGAAATATCTCCTCATTTCTTTAATACTATTTACAGTATAAAACTATCCATTCTTCTATTTTACACAAAATAGAAAAAAATGCCTCACAAAACTTTTGATTTTTTTAAATATCAAGTGCTAACTTTATCTGTATTGACTTGGTTTCAAATTCATTACAGTCACTAAATATCTAAAATATTGTTCTCTTTTGTCAAAAAAAAAAAAAAAAAAAAAAAAAAAAAAACTAGAAGTGTGGGTACAAGCTCAAGTACCAGTTTGAGTTTTTGGATTTAACATTTCTCAAAATAAAGAAACTGTACTTTGGAAG
The DNA here is from genome assembly GCA_021653895.1 of Mastomys natalensis. Taxonomy (NCBI): domain Eukaryota; kingdom Metazoa; phylum Chordata; class Mammalia; order Rodentia; family Muridae; genus Mastomys; species Mastomys natalensis. The sequence continues at coordinate 3,477 of JAJTUV010002585.1, read as the reverse complement.
AGGACATTTATCCTTAAGAATGTTAATGGGGTTCTTGTCTGGCTATGGAAGCAGCCTTTTCAGGTTCTATATCCCAATGCTGTGAGTCACAGCCAAAGACACCTACATTGATTCTTGGAGGCCTCCTTTATACTCTGTCTCTTCGTGGAGATATTCTCCACCTCCCCATCACTGTCAGTTACAAATTCATTCTCATGGCCATATACCCATCCCCCTGTTCCTTGGCACATCTGATCCCAAACCCTCCATTCTTTTCCTTATCCCATCTCTTATCAAGTTCCCTCCCTCCATCTACCTCTTATGACTATTTCCCCCTTCTAAGGTGAGATGCAAGCATCTTTGCTTGTACCTTCCTTCTTGTTTAGCTTCTTTGGGTCTGTGGAGTATATCATAGGTATCCTGTATTTTATGGCTTATAGGCTTATACCCACTTATAAGTGAGTACATACCATGCATGTTTTTTAGGAGTGGGTTACCTCACTCAGGATAATACTCTTAAGATATAATTATATATATATATATGCCTGCATATTTCATGATGTTCTTGTTTTTAATAAATGACTAGTATTTAATTGTATAGATGGAGCACATTTTCTGGATCAGTTATTCAGCTAAGGGATATCTAGTTCATTTCTAGTTTTTTGGTATCATGAATAAGGCTGCTATGAACATAGTTGAGCAAGTGTCTTTGTGAGATGGTAGAACATCTGTTGGGTAAATATACAGGTGTGATATAGCTGCATCCTGAGGTAGAACTATTCACCGTTGTCTGAGAAACTGCCAAACTGATTTCCAAAATTATTGTACAAGTTTGCACTCCCACCAGCAATGGTGAAGTGTTCCTCTTGCTCCACATCCTCATCAGCATGTGCTACGACTTGATCTTAGCCATTCTGACCAATGTAAGATGGATTCTTACAGTTGTTCTGATTTCCATTTCTCTGATAACTAAGGAAACCAAATGAAGTGTTAGGGACACCAAAATTTATCCTGTCTATATGAAATACTAGGACTGGGGAGCAGAGACTGAAGGAACAGCCAACCAATAACCAGCCCAACATGAGACTCATCCTATGGGAAATCATCAATTATACTTGCAGACAGGAGTCTTGCATGGCTGTCCTCTAAGAGGCTTCATCAGCAGCTGACCTAGACTGATACAGACACCCACAGCTAAAAAGTGGTTGGAGCTTGGCAACTTCTATGGAAGCATAGGAAGAAGGATTGCTACCATGAAGAGGATAGGAACTCCACAGGAAGTCCAACAGTGCCAACGTCCCTGAACCTTTGGGACTCTTGGAGACTGAAGCACTAAAAAAGAGCATACACAGACTGGACCTAGTCCTCCCTGTACATATGTAGTAAATTTGTAGCCTTGTCTTCATATGTGTCCAAACAACCTGGGAAAGGGACAGTTATCCCAAAAGCTGTAGGGATATGTGGGATATGTTTTTCTAGCTGTGCTGCCTTATCTGACCTCAGTAGGTGAGGCTGTGCCTATCTTTGCAGAGACTTGTTGTACCATGGTTGTGGATACACAGGTGGACTCCCACATGCTCAGAGGGAATGTAGGAAAAGATTGTGGGAAGGAAGCAGGGAAAGGGATATATAGTGGACAAGTAAAATAATAATAATAAAAAAACATAGCCCATTGCTGTCCCGGTTCAATTTGTCCAAGAACATTTAATATAATTCCAAGATGAATGTCAATAAAGTAATATTTTATATTTTTAATTAATTATTTTATTCATTTACATTTCAAATGATATCCCCCTTCCAGGTTATCCCTCCACCAACTCTCCATCCCATTTCCCCCTGTCCCTCTCCCCTTTTCCTCTATGAGGGTGCTCCTCCACCCACTTACCCACTCCCACCTTACCAGTTTAGCATCCCCCTATGCTGGGTCATCAAGCCTCCCTCCTCTCCCATTGATGTCAGATAAGGCCATCCTCTGCTACAAATGTGTCTGGAGTCCTGGTTCCCTCTATGTATACTTTTTGATTGGTGCTTTAGTCCCTGAAGATTTGGGTGGTCCATTTAGTTGATATTGTTCATCTTTTTTTTTTTTTTAAATTTTTTCAAACCTTTATTTTTAATGATGATTCTTAAATGCTTTAACCTTCCTTGTAACCCACCACCCACCAAGGGTAGTGGAAAAGAAAGAACATGGGGGAAGTGGACTGGTTTAGAAAGGTTCTTTGGAGCAACTCCCATCCGTGTTGTCAGCAGTTCAGTTCACAGGTTAGCAGTCAGCGTCAACTCGATCCACTCACAAACACCTCATGGATACACCAGCAGTCCAGTTCAGTAGAGTCGGATTAGCAGTGACATGACCTAGCAGAGACAGCCAGGCCTCAGCCTCGGCTTGAGTCAGCCGGAGGGACCAACAAGAACACCAGGAGAAGTTCTCAGCTGTGCCTCTCTTAAGGAAACAAAGATTAGCAAAGACTCAAGATATTGTTCATCTTATGGGATACATTCCCCTTTAGCTCCTTCATTGCTTCCCCTAGCTCTTCCTTGGGGTTCCTGGCTCAGTCCTATGGTTGGCTGTAAGTATCTGCATCTGTATTGGTCAGGTGCTGGCAGAACCTCTGAGGGAACAGTCATATTAGACTCCTGTCAGCAAATACTTTTGGCATCACAACACATATCTCAAAATTTTAAACCCAGAAATGTTTCTGATCCAAAAGAATGACAGGGACAAAAATATCTTACATTTTTAATTAAAATAGTTGCAGTAGCAAATTTTCTTTATTTCAAAAGCTGTTTTCAATTGAGAAGGCTAATACTGCCCAAATTGCCTACATGAAAACAACAACAACCACAACAAAAATAAACAAAGCAAAAAAGACCAAACATTCACTGGCAAATGCAGCTTGCCATACATGTATAGAAACCAATAGGATAAACACCAATAAGAGGAAACTCTAATGTAAACTCTAGACTTTGAACAGCATGCATATCAGTATAGGTTCAACAGTTGTAGCTTTGTGCTAATGCTGATGGCAGGAGGGGACATTGGTTTAGATGCAGAGGTACCTATAGATCCTTCTCAATTTTGCTATAAAAACTAAACTTTTTTTGAAATACCTTTAAGAAAAGAATGTTAATGTGAGCAAAAGGAAATAAAATATTCTCTATTTCAAGTTAAGATGTGGGAAACATATTTATATCTTTACATTATGAATTTTATTTCTCCATGACAGTGTAAGATAAGTCATTTCAAAACTCAATGAACTAAACTCATTACATGCATCATTTGCAGTAGTTTCAGAAGCTGTTAACAAACAGGAGCTATCAAGTCTTCTGGAAAGAAGACAAATGAATGTCCAAAGACACTAGAGTAATCAAATTCAAAATAAGTTCAATGTTAAAGATATGAGATGCCTGTTATTTTATTCCATATTCAGTGAACAAACACTAGAACAAGGGAAAATAATCAACTCCTTGTCCAAATTATCTTTAGTCTATTGGCTA
>JAJTUV010002584.1:0-155379 GCA_021653895.1 Mastomys natalensis | reverse complement strand
CCTAGTGAGGCATATGTGCCTTTATCTTGTATCCGAGTAACCAATTCCTCTGGCAGGCAGAGTCAAGCAACTGCTTATTCATGATAAGCAGAGAACTGTGCTGCTCCCTCCAATACAGATACATTTTGGCTCCAGGATCTTCATCCCATTAGGACACAGAGTAAGAAATGGCATATTAATGTCCAACCACTGAATTAGCCTTCTCAATGGCTAGAGCTGCTTGTCAGGGCAGTAAGCATACAACCCTACTTATCTCCACAGATACATAAAGGTATCTTACATGTGATTGAAAAATCTTTCTTTTAAGCTACCTTAGGCGATTACAGGAAAGTAGACCACGATGAATGTACAAGTTCAAATACACATAGCAACAATTCAGGGCACCACATAACTGAGAATACAGACATCGTGTTCATTTTTGTGGCCTCGAATTTTTCGTGTGATGTACGGCTGGTATTCAGAAGGCTATCAGATAAATGCGCGAACGCTATCATATCAGAAATGTATGATTCATATTGGTGTCCTGCCCACAGAGAACATTTGGGCAATGTTTGTATAATTCAGAACACAGCTATCTGCTCAAAAAAAGCCTTAAAATGAAATACCCCTTAGTAAAATAAAAGGAAAAAAGAAAATTTGTTTTTTCCCCCCAAATTACAAAGAATAATGCCAAAATCAGCCTTTGGGTTTAAATACCAACTCTCCCCTTTTGGGTGCTTACAAATTTAAAGTATTCCCTGGGAAAGCTGTACAGAAAATTAACACTTTCCAAAAGAATAGCAATGGCGTTTTTCTAAAGGCCCAAAATACAAAATTTTTTGACCCAATTACTTTTTGAGGTCATTCACTTTAAAATTTTTAAAGAACCCATGTCATTTCGGGGGGTTTTTGGCAACCCTTGTGATAAAATATATATATTTGGGAAAGGGGGGGAGCGGGCCTGGCCCCTAAAACTGGTAGCTCATCATAACCTGCTAGTAAATAAACATTTTCTAGTCTTTTTTGGACTTTTGTGGTAGGGAGAAGATAAAACAAGGCTAACCCCCAGGGATTTAGGGACAGCTTGACAATATGGAATTTTACCAGCTTATAGGTAGCATAAACTGTGTCTATCCATATCCCAGCCTTTGTGCTTAATTAAGTTGCCACCAAACTTCCCAACCTACCAACCTGAAGTGTAGTTTTTTTTTTTTAGGGTGTCTGTTTAATAGGGGGTCTTATCATGAAAGTCGATAACAAACTTAAGGTGTGCCCTTAGCCCCTGACCAGTCTATACGATTTCCATGTCACGTTGTACGAGTTAACACACACTCCTCTGCAAGTCTTTGGAGCCTTTGCTTCATTTAATCACTCTCATTTCTAGTTTATATGAGAAACATTATGATACTCAGCAGCCATGCCCTGCCCTGTGTCGAAGAAATCCCAGTTTGGGTTCTTTCCAACAAAAACACTTTTAATGGGTAACTTGGAAAGAACCACATTACACTTACAGCCTGGGCTAATTAGTCTTTTAAATCTACCCAACAAATTTGTGTATGGATCAGATTCAAGTTTGTTCACAAACAGTGCTCTCCAACTGAGTCCTCCTAGACTGAAAGGGTTGAGGTTTCCCTCTCGGAACCTTTTTTGGGACGGGGGAAATTTTCCCCTTTTTGATCTAATCATTTCCCTTTAAAAGGTTTCCAACTTAAATTCTTTTAAAAAAAACCTTAAAAATTAAGGTTCAGTGGGATATAGCTAAGGTTTATAGAAACTTTGCCCAGCATTGCACAAGGCCCGGGTTCAGCCCCAAAGACCCCAAAAAAAGAGTGAAGGTAGGATCAGTGAAATTGGAAGGAGAAACCACATTCAGATTTAAAGCAACATGTTATGGGTGGTGTGACTTTTAACTTGTTTTTTGCCTTTTTGTTAAAAACCCTGTGGGGTTAGGTAGAATCAGGACTTTTTTAAAAATTACAAACCCCCTTTTTACCTTAGAGATCCAAAAACCACCCCCAAACTGATTGGGATTTTGTGTAGGTTAAAGATTTAAACGTATTTGAGAAGCCTAAAATTTTCCTTTGAGCCTCATGCAATTCTTTTTTTTTTTTTTTTTTTTTTTTTTGGTTTTTTGGTTTTTTGAGACGGGTTTTCTTTGTGCCTGGCGTCCTGGAACCCAAAAATTGGGGCCCAGGGCCTGGCCTCGAACTCAAAAATCCCCCCTGCCCCTGCTCCCAAGTGCTGGGATAAAAGGCGTGCCCCAAACCAACGCCCGGATCATGCAATTCCCCTTTCCTGTTTTTCAAATTGTGTTGAACACTTGATGAAATTAAAACAATCTAATTAATCTAATCTAATCTAATCAAATTAATCAAAAAAAAAATAGTGCTGCTAGCAAGAAATCAATTCGGGAAAACTTAGTTGTCTCCTTTTGGGTTTTTTTGTGTAGTGTGTGTTTATTTTTTTGGTGTTTTAAAATGGTTTGCGGGTCGGTGTGCATGGTTGTGTCTGTATGTCGTTTTGGGGATGTATATGTAAATGTGTGTGCATGCCTACATGTAGAGGCCAGAGATCTCAATTGCTCAAAAACCAAACCAAAGGGGATAGGGAAAGAAAAGTTTTTTTTTGGACAAAAGAAATTTGAACCTGTTTAAAAATTTTGTTCTTTTGGGGGCGATTCCAATCTTCATTTTCAAGATTCGGGCGCCCAGCCAAACAATCAACCTTTAAATCAGTAGTGCAGTCCAACCTGCAACCCCCAAACACAATCAATAGAAGTCAGTTTCTATCAGATGGCAAAGAAAAGAGGTTTCCTGGCTATCCACATGAGTCTGTGGAAACAGCAAGAAGCTCCCAGAACCACAGCGGGAAGTCTCTTTTGGGAAAATTTTTCCCCTAAGAAGCCAGACAGTAAAAGATCAGTGAAAACCGGGCAAAGCTTGTAAGGCAAAATAATGCAAGGTTTCATTCAATACCTTTTTGGGGGGTTAAAATATTATACCTTCCAACATCCCGGTCCTCCAAGTGTCTGCCTCAGCAAAACATCCTCTCTAAAAAGTTTTCCAGAAAAATACTCAATAACACTTTTAAACTGAGTCTCTGAAGAAACCAGAATTTCCACTTCACCCTATATTAAATTTATCAAAAAACCCTTAAAAGGTAAAACAAAATTTCAGACTGAACTGAAAAACCATTATAAGTTTAATGGGCAGTGAAAAACATTATCTGTCAATTCTATTCTTTTTGCTGGTCCCTTGGGGGCCAAGAGAAAAACATCCTGTTTTATAGAACTGAATTTTCAAGTGATTTGTTCAGGGGTACTCATCAGATCCAAAAGGTGCCCTGGCTTTTTGAAATATGTTTCTGACCCAAGTTGGCTCATCAAAAAACCCTTGGTCTGCCTTGGACTCCTTGAAGCTCTGAAAATGATCTTATAAAATCCACTCTTGAGTTTAAGAACAGGTTCTTTTTTGGCTTTTTCCTTTCCATGGTTCTCTTATGTTCATTGTGTTTGGAGACTGTCCCCTAGACTGTGTATGAGGGCCCTTTGAGAAATGTAAAAGGGGTAAATTCATGCTTCCTTTATGGTCTTTTCCAGGGAATGACACAGCTCTTTGCAACAGTAGTGCAGGTCTTCACTGATCATTTTTTTCATGGTGTTCCAAAAATTTCAGTGTAGCACAATGACTTTTAAAAACCCAAAGTGGGTCTACTATTCAAACAGATGTTGCCAAGGGGAAAGGGGAAATTGTTTTTGAGGGAAAGAAAAAATTTTCTCTTGTCAATTTGGAAACCCCAAAATCCAAATGGCCAAAAACAAGGGGGGAATTTTTGGAAATTTCCCAACTGACAGAGATGACTTAATAAAAAGTTGTTCAAAAAAATCATTTTTTTGCCTGAAGAAATTTTTCCCCTCCATCAGCAAACAAAGGTATGTGTTGAAAGTAAAAGGCTTTCATTGGGGAAGTGGGGAAAGGGTTTATGTTTTTTCCCCTTTAATTTCCTAAGGGGTTTAAGTCCCTCTTGAATTTGTTTAAAGCATCGAATTGTATTTTCCTAGTTTTTAAAAGCCCTTCCCTTCTTTCATTCGGGAAAAAATTTTCCAGAGTAAAATACAACTGTATTTTCACTGAGAGGTTTACTTAATTTTAGAAAATGTTTTGGTTTTTTTTTTTCTCCCTGGCTGCTATAGTTGTGTTTTCCCGTTTTAAAAAAATCACAGTAACAAAGTTTTTTGAAATAATTTCCTTATATTCTTCAGCAGAGAATAGCATCTGTACTTTGGCAATTGCTTTAATAGGTTTCCCTGAAAATGATAAGCACACATATTATTCATAAGAGGACAAAATGCGGTGTAAAACAACATATACCCACCAATGCGATCCTTCACGATAAAAGAAACTCAGTCATGAACACGTTCTAAAGAATAGTTGACATAGCCTTCAGTTGAACATGCCCGGACATTATTGCATATTTTACATTGTATCAATATACTTAGTTAATGCAATTAACATTGATCGCTTTTCTCGGACAAAAATTTTGCCTTCAATTACCACAGTACGTGAGATACTCTCCATAGGCTTAGTTACTGTATTTCATGAAAATGGGCAAAAGATTTTTATTTAAAATCCGTAGTCTACTAAGAAGTAAAAGTTTCCCTGACAACATCTAAATATGCATTCAATTTAGGAAGCAAGCAACATTCCTCTGTTTCTGGCTCTCCATTATATGTTAGAGATTTCCTTTATACTACCTGTCATCAAAAATACGTTTGAAAGCCATTTATACCTATGTATATTTCGTGTAAACGCCAGCGAATGGTTCTCTTTTCTCATAGTCCCTACAAGTAACAGTTTAATTCACCTTCGCCTCCCTCGCTTCACGTGCTCACTCTGTCCACTCTATAAACACACAGTAGCATATCCCTCTAAGACTAGCTAGATTCTTCAATAGATCCTTCCCTCCTAGTCCTAGCCCATAACAAACTCTGACATATTCTTCAGGTCCAATGAAGTACGCAAAAATAAAAAAATGTCTATACTTTTAGCGCTGTTTACAGTCTTATAATTATGTCTCAATCAATGATTATGGATACAGAACACATCTAGATCTCCTCAAAAAGAACTCAGAACTTCACCCCTATTTTTAATATAAATCACTATAGTACTGAGGTCTTGGCAATATGACACTGAAATACCACTCAATATGGACAGGAAAAATTTTCCCATCTACCGACTGAAAGCCATCATATCCACGATTCATCCCGTCATGGGGCCACGCTGCGTTTAAACGTCGGTATAACTTCCTTTTAGCTCCATAGACTGTTAACCAAGGGAGAGAGAACCTCACACGGAACCAGTCTCCTCTCCTGTTCCATACTCTCTTCCACATTGGTGACTTAGGATCTCAGTTCTTATCGCAGTGTCCTTTCTATGGGCTAGTAGAAGACCACAGACTTGCAGTGAATCATGAGGGCACATGCAGGCGTGTTTCATGTCCAGAACCAGTTTTCACAGCAACCCTCTCAATCCTACTGATACTTGCTTGATTCTACATTCTATGTATGCCCCTATTACAATCCAATGAACGTCATCGTCTGACCACATACGGGAAAGGGTGTGATGTAACAAGAGCCACATTAAGAGGCCAATATATACCAACAGTGTCTCTTTCATTATTATAGTGGTTCTACGACTGACATTTGACAGATGCCCAGCACCTTTAACTAACTATCGTCTATTCTACCTTTGTACATTATCTCTCTGAACTATCTAACACACAAACTCACTAACGCATAATAGACAGTCTTACTCTCATAGAGTAGGGACAAAATTATCCTCAGCTTGCCCTCATATATCAAGATTACGTTAATCTCTTACAAGAGCATATTAATAACTACAGTATCATAATTTATATTGTAGCAAATACAACATACGTATAGAGTATATTCTCATTACTAATGGGCCTAGTGACTTTACTAACTATCGGCTTTATCCTTGGAGAGTCTTGATAGCTACACAGGCATGATTCCCTCCGTCAAGCAGCGTTGCGCCTAGATACTATAAATTCAGAAAGCATATATCAGGTTGGTTTATACCCTCCACATCACCATTAGCACCATAGCATGCACATCATCTGCCAGACATTTACGTGAACTGTAAGTTTCATTATAGAGAGGTTCAACAGCTGAGTAGTGATATATTATTTTTGTGCTTTTCTATTGCTATGATTAGATACTCAGATCAAAATGCAACCCATAGATGGGAACCTCTCGGGCTATACTTAACTCATATGGCTAACTCCAACGGTCCGCAAGTTCGGAAGAGTTGAATATGCCCGCAGTATCTTCGCACTCGTGATCTCTCTTCTTCCTCCAGACAAAACTCGAGACGCTGCACACAACAGCTCTGCAGAAACACAACATCCTCGCAACATAGCTTAGCAATTACCTTCAATGTTTCCTCCCGTGACCTGACATAAGGATTCCAACAAATATTGCCCCATCAAAAACCAAAATAACCAAGAAACATCACCCCCTCACAATACTGGACCCCCACTTGTAAAATTATTATATAATCCCCAGCCCAAAACCAACAGGCAGACGGTTGCCCTTCGCGAGATGAACACCCAAAAGGTCACTAAGTCCTGTAGAGTGAAGCAGAGTAGGCAGACTTGCTATAGACTCTTCTAGTGCAATCAGAGAAAATGAATGCAACAACAAAACCAACATAGGACACAAGAAGGCTGTCCAAAGAGAGAGACGCAGGTTCAATAGCACGTCAGTGCAGACAATAAAAAAAAAAAAAGTAGGACTCTCATTCTAGCATCTCCTAATAGCACACTCCTTCAGAAAGCTCTAGAACAAAAAGAATAAAAAACATCCAAAAAGGAGTAGGTGGCAAGAATAAACATACTAAGGGCTGAAATTAATAAATAAAAAAAAAAAAAAACTAGGATTGATACAAAAAATCATTGAAACAAAGTTTCTTTTTTGAAAAATCAACAAGAGAGACAAATCTTTATCCAAATTAACAAAAAGGCAAGAGGAATACCCAAAATAACAATAATTAGAATAGGAAAAGAGGACCAGTACTTTGAGATGCATCCCCCATTCAAAATTTCTTAGAGTTCAGCGCGAGACAACTAGAAAGTCAGACACAGCAGTATCAGCTAAAGTATCACCAGACAATGCTATTTACCTCCTGCCATTCACCAACAATAACACCTCTTTCTAGTTTTCTTCTCAGACTAAGTTTTAATTAAACCGAAATTATATGGAATGTTAGCAATTCTTCTAGGCTCTCCGACCTTCTCCCAGCCCCAACATATACCTAGCAACAGCCAGGTAGCCAGCCTGCGCATTGTCTAAAAAAGAAGCTGTTTGCCTCCCTCCTCCGTCCTACCCTCACCCAGTCGCGTCAGTAACATCTTCCGGGACCGCCTTAGACCCCCCCCCCCCTCCATTCTTCACTCTCTCAGTCTGGTCGTCCACTCTTCTCCACTTTCCTCATCTCGCGTCCAATCTCTCTCCACTCACTCTCCTCTCTCACTCCTCTCAGCACACACACACACCACACGGACCCCCAATGCAATGCATCCAGCAGAGATGGAAGCGTGCTGCAGTGGTCTTTGGGATAGAGAAAAGTGACTGCATTCCTTTTCGACAGCTTAGTGCAAACACGACACTTTCTGGTCAAACACACCACCAGAAGTGACCGGCCCCCAGCACCTCTGGGAATGTTACTCTTCGACCATCATCCGACAAACTCCGACCCTGTTTTGAGTGTTGGTAGAGTGTGCTGTCATGCAAATTTTTCCATTGGTCGTGGTCTCTCAATTTTTTGGTGTGTTGCTTTCCCTTCTTTCTCTCATCCTTCTCTCTTTCTTTTCATCTTCTTCTCTTTCTGGTCCTTCTCTTTCTTCCCACCCCTCTCATGTCCCCTCTGACTACCAGACCAAGAATAATAGAATTAAAAATAACTACACAAAGCCTCTCCGTGACTCCACCTGCTTCTCAATACAATGATAACATCCGATTGCATGAGGATATTCTCTTACTATAACTCTCGTCTGTCCCATGGAATGAGGCCTCTAATAAGAAACTTTCATTTGATTGCTAGACCAGTGGAATCTGTACCCAAAGGGCAAATGAGGTGGGTGATCTCTGCAGCATGGGGCCACAAGTATAATCATTTATTCAATCACCCTACCTCATCCATCCACTGTAATATGAAGGGGTGTATGGCCTAAGGAGTCAGTTCAATGTGAGGCAGAGAGGGAGAATGGTTTCGTAGGTCCAGAGAGAGTGGTGGTTTGGTGGGTTAGCTGTTATCTGTGTGTATTTCCAATTGATGTTAGGGATTATGAACATTTGGACACTTCAGCTAAGATGACAGCAACAAGTTCGTGTCCCCTGAGCTCTCAGCCCCAACCCAAACCAAACCTAAACCTATCCAGTATAACTTACGACCACACCCAACAAAGAAATAACAAAAGAAGTGCAAAAACCCCAAAAACAAAAACAGACACTGAGCCCAGGCGAAACATACAATAAAAAAACAAAATAGATTTCTGTGTCAGCCCACCGGGGTGCCCCCGTTCCCGAATTTAAGGTAAACTGGAAATATACTATATGGAAGGATATACTTTCTGATCAACATCAGTATTTTTACAATAACCATCTTACCAATCCATGAGCACTGTTGTTTCTTCATTTTCTAAGACCTTCAATTTCTTTTCATTGCATTTGCAATCCGTGTTTTACATGAATCTCTATTAATCATATCAGTCTTTAGCCTTTCCTATTTCATATTGCTGATCGATTAAGAAGGTGCCTAGAGTAAAGAGCTAAATAGAGTGGAAGGTATTTTGCATTGAGTTGCGAGTATTAATGAGAATATATTGTTATTGTGTTTGCCCTGTCCACATCCCTTTTGCCAGATAAAAACCATGTGCCACATTCCGACTGTTCTTCTCAATATGTCTGTCATTGGTATAGAAAAGGACTACACTGAATTTTATGTATGTTAATGTGGAACTATATCACTGCCACACTCAGATGAAAATGCTTAATACCATTTTCTTAAGAGATCTTATGAGAGTTGTTGTGTTACTTGGGATGTGTTTCAAGTCTTTGGGTTGTTTGTGGTTGTGTCAATGCATGGCTTTTATTGACATTTTTGTTCTTTAATTTCCTTTTCTTGTTTTACTGTGCTCTTGCTAAAAATTTCTCTCACTATATGGATAGAGGACACAGTGGAGACCTTTGTCTGGTAACCTGATTTTAGTGCAAACACTTTAAAACGTTTTTGTCATGTAACAATGATTTTAGCTATACGCCTTTCATATACAACCTTAATGTTACGATGTGTTGTCTTAAGTCTTATTTTCTCTAGGACTTGTTTTGGTTTTGGTTTTAATTTATTTTTTGAGACAGGGTTTCTATGTATAGTCCTGATTACTCTAAAACTCATTATGTAGACCAGCATGGCCTCAAACTCAGACATCCGTCCACCTGCCTCTGCCTCTAAGTGCTGAGATTAAAAGACTGTGCCACCACCACCTGGTCTTTACAGGAATTTTATCATGAAGGGGTGTTGTAAAATGTATTTTTTGTATATCTATTGATGTAATCGTGTCTTTCTGTCCTTGAGTCAATTTGTGCTATGATTTATACTTACTTAGTATGTTGAACCATACCTGTAGTTAGAATAAATCCAACTTGCTCATGCTGAAAGATATTTTGATCTGTTCTTGAACTGGTTTTGAAAGTGTTTTATTGAGAATTTCTGTGTACATGTACATCAAAGAGATTGATCTAGAATTTTATTTTTTGTGGTTGTAAACTTATCTGGTTTTGGTTTCAGGATTATATGATATAGAATCTTTCTATTCATACTCTATTTTTCAAAGTAATTTGAGAGGTAAGAAGTATTTGTCCAAATTAATTCTGAAGGTCTGGTAAAATTTGGTAGACATGGCATCTTCTGGACTGAGCTTTTTCATTTGGGAGACCTTTTTCCCCCCGATCAATTTATTATTTCACGTCTATTTTAAATTTTAAATTAAATTATATGTTTATTATTATCTTTGTTTAGTTTTGGTAGGTCACAGTCTTTAAGATATTAATTCATTTTCTGTTGTATTTTTCTTTTTTAAATATTTTTATTAATTCATTGACAATTTCATTCCTCCCCTTAACTACTTCCAGATCACCTTTCATCTTAGTACACATCTTTTTTTAATAACCTATGGAGTCAAATTTTGCCGTTCTTAGATATACTCACAGGTGTGGGCCATTTACTGGAGCATGGACCACCTACCAGGGACAAAATACCGTCAGAAGCTATTACTTGTCAATAGTTGGGGGCTCATGAGCTCCTCCCCATCCATTCTAGAACACTGACCTGTTGATCCTCTGTAGGTCTTGTGTAGGTGACCACAATTTCAATGAATTTGACTTCAGTGATCCTGTCCTGTCCAAAAGATAATTTGCTCCAGTCCTCTCTGCCCTCTTGGTTTTACAATTTTTCTGCCCAGTCTTTCTATGTACCTGTGTATGTATGTATGTATGTATGTATGTACATACTATGTATGTATGTACATACTATGTATGTATGTACATACTATGTATGTATGTACATACTATGTATGTATGTATGTATGTACTATTGGTTATTTTATTTATTTACATTTCAAGTGGTATTCCCCTTCCCAGTATCCTCTCCAGAAACCTTCTCTCCAATCCCCTCCCCCTGCTTATATGATGTATGTATGTATGTATGTATGTATGTAACATACTATGTATGTATGTATGTTGTATGTATGTACTATTGGTTATTTTATTTATTTACATTTCAAGTGGTATTCCCCTTCCCAGTATCCTCTCCACAAACCTTCTCTCCAATCCCTCCCCCTGCTTATATGAGGGAGCTTCCTTACCCACCCACCCTCTTCTGACTCACTACCCTAGAATTACCCTACATTGAGGCATCGAGTCTCCACAGGACCAAGGGCCTCCCCTCCATTGATGCCAGATAAGGTCATCCTCTGCTACATATGCAGCTGGAGCCATGGGTCCCTCCATGTGTACTCTTTGGTTGGTGGTTTAGTCCCTGGGAGCTCTGGGGGGTCTGGTTGGTTGATATTGTTGTTCTTCCTATGGGGTTGAAAACCCCTTCAACTCCTTCAGTCCTTCCCCTAACTCCTCCATTGGGGACCCTGTGCTCAGTCTGATGGTTGGCTGTGAGCATCCACATCTGTATTGGTCAGGTTCAGGCAGAGCCTCTCAGGGACAGCCATACCAGGCTCCTGTCAGCAAGTGCTTCTTGGCATCAGCAATAGTGTCTGGGTTTGGTGTCCACAGATGGGATGGATCCCTAGGTGAGGCAGTCTCTGGATGGCCTTTCCTTCAGTCTCTGCTCCACTCTTTGTTACCACATTTCCTTTAGACAGGAACAATTCTGTGTTAATATTTTTGAGATGGATGGGTGGTCCCATCCCTCAACCATGGGCTGTGTCTAACCACTGGATATGGTCTCTACAGTTCTATTGCTCCTTTGTTGGGTATTTTGGATAATGTTATCCCCATTGGATCCTGGAGCCTCTTGTTTTCCTGGCATCTGGACTTTCTAGTGGTTACCCCAGTTCCCCATCCCCCATTGCCACACACCTCTGTTCAATTTCCTGACACTCTGTACTTCTCCCCCATCTTTTCCATACCTGATCCTGTTCCCCCTTTTTCCTCCCCTCCTGCTCCCTTCCAAATCCCTCCCTCTACCTCCAATGATTATTTTGTTCCCTCTTCTAAGTAGGACTGAAGTATACACATTTTGGTCTGCCTTCTTCTTGAGATTCATATAGTCTGTGAGTTGTATCATGGGTATTCCTGAGAATTTTTTCCTAATATCCACTTGTCACTGAGTACATACCATGTATGTTCTTTTCTGACTGGGTTACCTCACTAAGAATGATATTTTCTAGTTCTATCACTTTCGTGTGAATTTCATGAATTCATTGTTTTTAATAGCTGAGTAGTACTCCATTGTGTAAATGTATCACATTTTCTTTATCCATTCCTTGTTGAAGGACATCTGGGTTCTTTTCAGCTTCTGGCTATTATAAATAAAGCTGCTATGAACATAGTGGAGCATATGTCCTTGTTATATGTTGGAGCATCTTTTGGATATATGCCCAGGAATATAGATGGGTCCTCAGGTAATGCTATGTCCAATTTTATGAGGAACCACCAGACTGATTCCAGAGGGGTTGTACCAG
Organism: Mastomys natalensis; assembly: GCA_021653895.1. Lineage (NCBI taxonomy): Eukaryota > Metazoa > Chordata > Mammalia > Rodentia > Muridae > Mastomys > Mastomys natalensis. The sequence continues at coordinate 143,124 of JAJTUV010002584.1, read as the reverse complement.
CTTGCAATCCCACTAGCAATGGAGGAGTGTTCCTCTTTCTCCACATCCTCGCCAGCATCTGCTGTCACGTGAGTTTTTGATCTTAGCCATTCTGACTGGTATGAAGTGGAATCTCGGGACCATTATGATTTGCATTTCCCTGATCTGCCCAATCTTTCTTGATGGTCCCTGAGCCTTGAATGAGGGGGAGTTATATAGATAGCATATTTGTCACCTGAGATTTCCATAGACATTGATTCTCTGCACTTTGATTTGTTTTGCGTTTCTATGCTAACCACACTCCACAGTGTAAAGAAACTTCTCTGGTGAGATCTGTGAGCTATGCTACAACTATCGCTAAGGAGACATAAATTTAAAGGTTAGTTTGATAATATCCCCATTTAATAGAATAAAAGTTGGCTCACTACTGGAGCCTGGGAACACCCAATCATAGGTTCTTGGCCAGATGTAAGTGACAGGCAGGCATCTCCTCCTATGGTGTGGACCTTAAATCCAATCAAATAGTGGTTGGTTATCCCCATAACATACATGTTACTGTTGCACCCATGGGCATAACGTCTCATTTTATAGTTCATAGGGCTAATACCTCATAAGACTGTTGATGGCTTTCCATAAGACTGTTGATGGCTTTCCTTTCTAGGCTACATACACCTTCCAGTATTATGAAAGTTAAATAGTAAGGAGGAAACTTCTTGATTAGTGCCAACTTTATTTCTCCATGTTCTGTGCATAAAGTGTCTTCTGCAATAGAATCTTTTCAAGATCAAATAGGCAATCAAGAACAGTGACAATAGCCTATATTGGTTTTGGAGTCTCTAGGACACCTTCAACTAAGAACATGATGAGTAGTATCCCACTCCTGAAACTGGGGTTTTTATTTGTCAAACTTTTGAGAGGATCACTATTACCAGAGTATAGTATCTATAATTAAACTTTGGGGGGGGGTGGGTGGGAACGACATGATTTCTTAGTGTTACAGACCTTGTTGTCCTGGAACTCACTTTGTAGACCAGGCTGGCCTCAAACACACAGAGATATGCCTGCCCTACCTCCCAAGTGCAGAAGTCAGAAGTCAGACACTAAATTCTAAAGTAGTGTGAGTAGCCAGTAGCTGGCCTGCTGGTGAGTCTGCACTCTCCACTTTTATGTGGTTCTTCTGCACAGAGACCCTGGTGATATTGGTGCTAACTGTCTAATCAAAGGCAATGTGCTAACCAGTTACAGTCGATAGGCATCTATTATATCAGTAGTTGCTCATGTATAGTAAAGCAGCCTCTGTTCCCTGAAACTGGCCCCTGAGTGGTCCATCTCTGTGCTCTTTACCAACTCATGGGCACTGCAATCTTTTGGGGGGATGCCCCAGTAATGACTACAACAACATTGAGTCAGTTCTTTTTCTTTTAGTTAGTTTGGTAAGGAGTTTATCAATCTTGTTGATCTTTTCAAAGGGCCAACCTTGGCTTAATTATTTGTGTGTGTGTGTCTGTGGTTTTTTTTTTTTTTTTTTTTCCCTTTGATTTCTATCTTTATTATGCTGGTTAGTTTTTTGTCAACTTGACTGAAGCTAGGTTCATCTAGGAAGAAGGAATCTCTTCTTCCATCAGACCAGCCTATAGGGCGGTGATTGATATGGGGGAATACAGTTCATTGTGGGTGTTGCTCCCCTTGGTGAGGTTGCTCTGAGTCGTATTAAAAAAAAGCAAGCTGAACTAGACATGAAGAGCTTGACAGTAAGTCATGTTTCTCAATGGTTTCTGCTTCACTCTCTACCTCAAGGTCCTGTAGTGGAATACTTAACTACTTCCTGTCCTAACTTTTCTCAATGGTCAATGTGATCAGGACATGTAAGTCAAACAAACCCTTTTCTCCTCATGTTACTTTGGTCATAGTGTTTGCCATAGCAATAGAAAGCAAAGTAGGACACCAATTTTAATTATTTCTCTCCATTTACTACTTCTGTACTTGGCTTGTTCTTGTTTTATCAGTGTCTTTGTTCCTCTGATATTCTCATTTACATTTGATTCCAGGAATTTTTAATTTTCCTTTTTGAATTTGTTGTTGACCTATCTATCACTCAATAGTGTGCTCTTTATTATGTCACATGTTTTCATTGATTTTTAAACCATCCTAGCAGACTATGGTGTTATATGTGGAAGAACTAATGTCCACAGGATCATCCAGTAATGGCTATAAAAACAAGAGTCTGCTGGAAATGTAGAGAGGAGGACTGAGGGCCACGGATTGCTGAGTCAGTGGAAAAAGAGAGTGAGCCAGGGATAGTCAGTTGAGATTAGTAAAGCTGTAAACGTTCTCTACCATTATTGCATATGGCTTTTAATATATAAAGGGCAATCTTGATTTTTTCAGATGTCAATTCCTTATCTCTGTGGCACTGGGCTGTTACCTAACATCCCTTGATCTTAACCTCTTCCTTGCATAGAGAAACATATTTTAAAAATATTAAGTGTTCAAAGAGAAACTATGTGTGTGTGTGTGTGCTTGTGTACTGTATATCACTAGTTTGTTATTACTTATATTGAATCTAATTAGTTGTAACTAATTCAGAACATCTTGTGCCCTCAGTTGTTAAATATAGGTTATAGTTCATCACAAACAGTGTCTTTTCTCAGAGAACAAAAATATATTATGCAAATAACATGTATCAGTGATACATAGTTAAAACACAATTCCAAACAGAGGCAGTCAAATGATTGCGATCAAGGGACTACTACAGTAAATCATGACATAAACTGCAATATGCTAGTTACTGCTAATTGCCAAAGAGAATGAATCAGATATCTTTGCCCTAAAAAAAAAATCATAGCTGATTAAAAGTTTGGTAAATACCTGGTACACGCACACACACACACACACACACTCCGCGCGCACACACACACACTCCGGTGACAACAACATAAAACCCCACATACATTGCCTAAAACAGTGTTTGTATATTATGTCCACATTGAATGTTTTTCTTATTTGTAGTTCATGCATAACAATATTTAATTTTAAATTCGACAGTGAAATGGATGAATGATTCAAAAACCAATGAAATAAGGTCCTTGCCCTTGAGGATTTAACAATTTTTTTGCAGGAACCAAATATCCTAAAACATTTATTAGGTGAATAGCATGTGTCAGAACTTGTTCTAAGCCCAATATCACAGAGCAAGCGAGTATAAAAGTCAGTTTACAATTCTGAGTTCATTGGCTTGAATCTGAAAGCATGCTATATTTATAGCCAGCAAAATACTTCTCATGATTCTTTCATCTGTACTTAAAATCAGCTGGTCTCTAGAGACATAATTTTCTATTGCTTTGTATAAGGAAACTCAGAAATAAAAGCTATGCCTAATCGTACATACTGAAGACTCTAATTAAAAGTACTTTCCTTTCTCAGGTAACACCTATTTCAGAGACCTCTTAGGTTTGGGGGCCTACTAAGAGACAGCCACTTCAGTCAATACTGAGCAAAATATCTCCCTTTCACAAATGGCCCAATACTGTGGCTCTTGCTTTCTAAGTTCTCGTTTCCTTGACACAAAAACAAATCAGGACTATTGACAGGCTGGCCTGTTCATTTTGACACACCTTATTTGAGATTTCAGTGAGACTGCTTTGGTCTTCATGGGCATGCCTAGCCATGCCTCGTGCCTGGATTTTCCAGGTGTGAATCATTGGGAAACAAGATGACTATTTCCTTGGGAATTATACATGCTGCTACATATAACATATATGAGGCACTGCAATAGGTAATGGAAAACGAATCAGCTCTATTATCAGATTACTTAAGTATATTATTCTGGGCACTACAAACACTCAACATTTAATGTGTAACAAAGCCAATCAAAACATCATCAAATCAATCAATACTGTATGGTACAGAGTTTTAACAAGATGATTGGATAAAAGCAAGATAAAAGAAAATCTACTTTTCTTTACAACTTTTAATACATGGTTATGGAATTGAAGTTCCAAATGTCTAAATACTTATTCAAGATTGCACAGGTATTAATTGGTAGGCATGTAATTGGAATGTTGTTATATATTAGGATAAACTTTAAGATTAATTGTTACATTATGCAGAAGATAAAAAGTGACATATTTTCCAATGAACATGGTATTTTAAAACCAGGAGACTTGTCCAAGTTATAATCTGTACATCACTGAAAACTTCTGTAATAAATGGCAGTATTCAAAGAAATGATTCATTAGACAAGACATGGCAATAGTATGAACACATTGGTCAGGGATCCTGAAAAACCTGAATAAAAGTCTAAATTCCACCTTGACCTTTGGTTTACTCTTCTATAATTGATATTAATACTATCAGCTTATGAGAACTAAAGGAAATTTAATATTTAACATAGGTGTAGCACTTAGATTCTTTCAGCCAATATTGGATGACTTAAATGCTTGTCTTTTCTGTTAATTCTAGGTATCACTAAGTACTTGTGTTATCATTCTCTCTCTCCATTTAGATAAATTTAAAATTTAAATTTAATTTAAATTAAAATTTTTAGTGTGTGCAATATTAAACTTAAAGCAGTTATAAAAAAGTTTTGAATTGTCTAATAATTATTGTGAATCTATCTAATAGAATAAAATGCTCATGAAAATTATTATTTTAAAAATTAGGCATTCTTTCCTCATTATTTAAATAGGCAAATATCAGTATCGATATGTCAAGTTCTGCAAACAAGATTCCATTGACATTTTGACTGGGGCTATATTAAACTTATCAGTTATGTCCCTTGTGTTCTAGTGTAAATGTTTATCTAGCATTATCATTATCATTAGGGGACTGGCTTACTTTTTCGAATTAGCATGCCTTTCTCCCTTCTCTCTATTACACTGTCTTGCCAAGACACTGAAATTGAAGAGGCAAAACTAGCTGTAAAGGTGTTGAATTATTAAAAACCAAAACCAAACCAAAAAAACAAATACCAGCACATAGGTGAGACATGGGAATCCCATTTAAAGACGTGAGGGATCTTTATAACATAGCTTTGAACCTGGGGAATTGATAATTTGAAACTTGGAAAAGACTTCCATATCATCCCAGTCACGATTCCTGATATCCCCAACTCACAAAACTGTCTCTCCATTTATTATGAAAGTCTTTCCAAATTCTCAGCATTCCTTGTTAATATCATCATCACTTCTCCCATTATTATATTGGGTCTTGCTGACGCACATTAACTCTACTGATATTTTAGATAGTTACCACTTCACTCTATATTTCTGTAAAACCCATTTGTATCAACACACTTGATGGTATTTATGTTGTGTAATGTTAAACTTCTATCTTTGTCAAGAAATGATACTTTTTCTTTTCAAAAACTTACCAAATTTTTACCCTTCTTCCCTTCCATCCTCCCTCCTTCTATCAACCCTTCCTATTTTACAGGGTCTTGGCCTCCCAATTGCTGAGATTATACACATGTGCCACAAAACTCTAAAATACATTACTCTTTTTTTCTATATTTATTTACAGTGGAGAGGGTTTCTCAGAAATAATAATTAATAGTAGGAATAATGAATACATATTTTCATGGTTCTAGTTTTAATGGAATTGCCTCTGGTGATATAAACAATTTTCTGTCTCTTTACAGAGAAGCACTTCGATATAGTGTACTACAATTTGCTGGTTTTGCATGTGTATGATGTGCTTGTATATATGTATCCATGTTCACATGTGCCTGGGCATGCATTCATGAGTGCATGTGGAAGCCCAAAGTTGGAAATCAGAAGTCTTTCTTGATCTATTTTCACCTTATTCACTGAGGCAGAGTTTCTCAACTTAACCCAGAGCTTGGCCATATGACTAGCTACCTAGCTAGTCTACCTACCCAGCATGATCTGGGAATCTCCTGTTGTCCTCTTCCTAATAATAAATTACAGGCATTTTATGATGCTCACCCAGAAATTACATGGGTTTGGAATCTGAACTCCAGTCTTCACATTGGTAAAGCAAGCACTTTATCCACTTAGCCAACACCCCAAACCCAACAATGTGCTTTTAAAGTACATATATTAGCTGCATGTGGTGACATATGATTGTAATCCTAGCACTTGAGATGTGGAAGCAGCAGGATCAGGAGATCAAAGCCTACCTTGGCTACAGAGTGAGCTTGAGGCTAGTCACACCTACATGAAAAAAAAAAACCCTCCCAAAAAATGAGAATAGGTATTGTATTGTTATTACTTTTGGAACACCTATCAAAAGTGATTTTAGCACACAAAACAACAGGCTTCTTATAACTTTTCCATATATATCCCATCTTATCTGATCTTCTCCTTCACTCTGTTTCCCAATTCAATCCTCCCCCTCTACTCCTCTCATCCACTGCTTGCCTCTTCATTTGTACCATTATACTTTCAGTATTCCTAATTCTATCCTATTCACATGTGTTCTTTATGGATCTTGAGAATATCATCCTGAGTGAGATAACCTAGTCCCAAAAGGACATGTGATGGTATGTACTCAGAAGTAGATAATTAGCCATAAAACACAGGATACCCACATTACACTCCACAGACCCAAAGAAGCTAAACAAGAAGGAAGGCCCAAGTGATGACGCTAGAACCTCACATAGAAGAGAGAATAAAATAGTCATAGGAAGCAAATGGAAGGAGGGAACTGGGAGGGAGAGGGGATGGAGAAGGGAATGGGGGTGAGGTTTAGGATCAGGTGTGGGGAAGAACAGGAGAGATGGTCATATGGCCATGAGAACGAATGAACATCTTCAATTGACAGGGTTGGGGTGGTGGTGGGGGCATCTCCAGGAAGAGACAGAGACTTGGGATAAGAGAGATACCCAAGAATCACAATATTGAGGCTATGGAAACCGAAGAGGCCACCTCCTGTAGCCAGGCAGGAACCCAAGTGGAACAGTAGAGACACCAACCCACCCACAAAACTTTCAATCCCAAATTTATCATGTCTACAAGTAATGCAGGCACAGGGGATGAAGTAGAGACTGAAGGAATGGCCAATCAATAACTAGCCCAAACAGAAACCCATCCCATGTGCAAGCACCAATTTCTAACACTATTAACTATATTCTGTTATGCTTGCAGACAGGAAATTAGCATGGCTGTCCTCTGAGAGGCTTCACTCAGCAGCAACTCAGACAAATAGAGACAACCCACAGCCAAATAGTGGATGGAGCTTGGGAACTCTTATGGAAGAATGGAATGAGTGATTGTAGCTCCTGGAAGGGGATAGGAACTTCACAGGAAGACCAACAGAGTCAACTAACCTGGACCTTCAGGTTCTCTGTGTCTGAACCACCAACCAAAGAATATGTGCAGGTTGGACTTCCCTCCAGCAGATGTACAGCTTGATCTTCATGCAGATCCAGCAACAACTGGAGCTGGGGCTGTCTCTGACTCTGTTGCCTGCCTGTGGATCCTGGTCCTCCAGCTAAGCTGCCTTGTCTGGCCTCAGTGGGAGAAGATACACCTAGCCCACAGAGACTTGAAGTACGAGAGTGGGGAGATACCCAGAGGGGCCCTCCACCCCCTTAAAAGAGAGGGGAGGATGGGTAGAAGTATTGTGGGAGGAGGTAACTGGGAAGGGAACAGTGAGCAGAATGTAAAGTGAATAAATAAGCCATCTGCAGACCATTCCACCTGGGTATCCATCCATGTGCAGTCACCAAAGGTTGATGTGGATGTCAGGAAGTACATGCCGATAGGAGCCTGATATAGCTGTCTCCTTAGAGATCTGCAAGAGTGTGACATATTCAGAGGCAGATGCTCACAGCTAACCATTAAACTGATCATGGGGTTCCCAATGGAGAAGATAGAGTGAAGGCTGAAGAAGTTGAAAGACACCATGAGGAAAGCAACAATCCCAACCAACCAGAGACCCCAGGGTCTAAATCACCAGCCTGGGAGCGCTTAGGGAGGGACCCATGGCTCCTGCTATATATGCAAGGGAGTTATATATAAGTGGGACAAGAGATCCTTGGTCCCATGAAGGCTGGACATCATGGGGGGGATATTCGAGGGTGGGGAAGAGAGGTATGGGGGAGGGTAGATGGGGGTACACCATCATAGAAGCAAGAGGAGGAGGGAAGGGATAGTGAGTTCCTGGGAGGGAGTGGGGGAAAATGGGGTAAGGGGAAAACATTTGAAATGTAAATAAAATTTCCAATAAAAAAGAAAAAAAATAATAAAATTTTAAAAATGACTGCAGACAATCAAGAATCAGGAGCTATTTCATATGTTGCAAATATTACTTCTATATAAATAATCCTGTCATATATATTTGTGTCCCTGAAATAAAAGTTGTGAAGTTCAGTGTACATTAATGTATTAATATTTTGATATATAATGTATTAATATACTAATATATAATTATTAATATTTTAATATATAATGAACCTGTACTTGTATTGATTTTTTTATTACATAAGTAGTGTTGTTTTTATTTTTTGTTTTTTGTTTTTTTTTTTTTTACAAAATCATCTTTCTTCTGATTCTTCTCTTATTGCAACCAAGAAAATATAATAAAAAATATTTTAAAACCCTGTATTTCCCCTCTTTTCCTTTCTAGTTTCATGGCTTGTGCCAATACTCATTCTTACAAGGGTGCACATATGTAAACATTAGAAGCTAGTATCCACACAGTAGAGAACATGTGCTATTTTTCTTTCTGAACCTGCATTACTTCGATCAATTTTTCCAGGCCCAACCATTTTAATTCAAAAATTGCATTAAATATATGTACCATGTTTTCTTTATATATTCATATGTTGGTAGTCATCAATAACAGTAACTAGAAGATGATCATGGGCTACATATATATCTCTATATAACATATACATACATGTATGTATATATAGTGGCATATCTGTAGGTCATATATACCTGAGTCATATATAGTTCCAGTTGTAGCTTTTTAAGAAACTGCTACACTGATTGCAATACTATCTGTACCAGTTTACACCCCCAAGCTGCAGTGAATGAGAGTCCCTCTTCTTCCACATCCTCACCAGCGTTTGCTTTCATTTACTTTCTTTGTCATTGCTATTCTGACTGTGGAATTTCAAAAGACATTTCCCATTTGCAATTCCTGAATGGCTTTTAAATTTTTTTTTTTTTTTGGACATTTGTTCTTTTTTCCTTCAAGCATATTGGCCTAATTATTGACTGGCAGTATTGTTTATTTGGTGTCCAATTTTTGCTGTTTTTTCATATACTCTAGAATCTAGATACTATCTACATGTCTGAAATATAGCTGACAAATGTTTTCTCTCATTCTACAGGCAATCTGTTCACTGTGTTATTTTCTTTGACTGTAGGGAAGCTTTTGATTTTCATGTAATCAATATCTGTTTATTCTCGGGCTATTCCCTTTGTTATTAGGGTTCTGTTTATAAAGTTCTTGCCTATATATCTCTATGTTGAAGTACATTCCCTGTTCTTTTTAGCACTTCAAGTTTTAAACAAAAGTCTTTTATCTATTTAGAATTTAGTTTTATATAAAGCAAGAGATAAGGATTGTGCTGGCTAGTTTCATATTACCACAAGATAGTCATTTGGGTAAAAAGAACCTCAGTTGAGAAAATATCCCCACTAGATGGGCTTGTGGGCAAGCCTGTAGGACACTTTCTTGATAGTTGATGTGGGATAGCCACGTTCAATGACAATGGAGCCATACCTAGGTTGGTTGTCCTGGGTATTTTAAGAAAGCAGACTGAGCAAGCCATGGGGAGCAAATCAGTAAGTAGTACTCTTCCATGGATGACTGGACTAAAAGCTCTAATATGAAAATAAATACTTTCCTTCTCAAGTTGTTCTTGGTCATGTTTTATCACAGCAATAGGAATCCTAAAACAGAAATTTCTACCAGTTCTGTGGGATTTTGCCATGACAGACCTGACCATGTCTTTCAAAGAGGATTGTGGTGGTATTTGAACTTCAGACTGGAAAAGACATTGAGTGCTCAGAGCTCACTGGATTGTTTGTGGGAGGTTTGAAAGATTAGACTGCTGGAAGCAATGCAGACCGTAGAGGCATGGCTTGGGAAGTTTCAGAGACAAGTTTAAAGAGTACCTTAAAGACTATTTATGTGATATTTTTGGATTGAGAATCTGTGGTGTCAGTGAGCTGGAGCTGAAGACCTGGCTGTGATTAACAAGACATCAACACCCACTGAATACATCCTTTATTGGACAATTGGTGCTGATAACTAGAGCTGGGAAATTATGCTACAATCATTGAGGATTGTAAATTTGAGAGTATTTCCTCAGGGTCAGTACAGAGAAGCTGCGTTCCAGATGCAGGCGTTGTATTTCATGCTGGCAGTCAAACCTGGTAGTGTTAAGTACCTCGTTGGTACTGGTTTTCAAGTTGTATAGTAGTCATAGAGAACAGCTAAAGCTTGGTATTGTGTGGCATGGCTGGAGTCCTTGAAAAGAGTCCACAGGAGGCCACAGCTCAGTTGTGACAAGGACTCCAGCATTTTGGAGATGTCAGTACAATGGGAACAACCCCCAAGGACAGCAGCACTTGTGAAGTGGAGCTGGCCTAAGTCTACCAGAAAAACTGTGTATGCTGTGAATGGATTTGCCAAGCCCTTTGGTGACACCCAGAAGACTGAGTGAACCACAGACGCTGGACTCTGAGTTTTTACACCTTTGGAATTTCATTTTGCTGTGTTCAAACTGTCACAGTGCTCTTGTTCTTCCCTCTTGGAATAAGTATTTAACTTCACTCTTTGCTTTACAACTGCCCACAATTAATAGACTTTAAAATTTTAGAGAGAATTTGAATATTTTGAAGAGTTTTCAATGTTGAAAGAAACTGCAAATGTTTTAAAGATACTGACCTTTTAAAGACTGTGGAACTTTTAAAGTTATTTATGTTTTATATTGTGATACTAATATGCTTTCTTGGGGGAAATGAGAAAGGAAAAGTTTAGTTGCACAAGACTGTGTCTTTGTATCAAGTTAACAAGGGGTCAATTGTGTTGGCTACTTTTATGTCAACTTGACACAAAATAGAGTCATTTGAGAAGTGGGATCCTCAACTGAGAAAATTAGCCAGTAGGACATTTTCTTGATTGACAATGAACTTGGAAGGCCCAGATCACTGTGGACACTGGTATAGTCCTGGGTGGTATCAAAAAGGAGCTGAAAAAGACATGGATGCAAGCCAATAAAGCCACACTCCTCCATGGTCTCAGAAGTCCTCCATGAACTTCAGCCCTGCTCTGATTTCTCTGGATGATAGACTTTTAACCAGTAATATGAAATAAACCATATCCATTTTCTTCCCAAATTGTATTTGGTCATAGTGTTTAATCATACCAAGAGAAACTAAAGAAAAGATCTAATTTAATATTTGAATACAGCTGAATATTCAGGTTTTCCAGCAGAATTTGCTAAAGTGGCTGAATTTTTCTACCTTATATTTTTGACATATTTGTCAAAAAAATAGGTGGCCACAGCCTTATGAATTTATATCTGTTTTTTCCTATTAGGTTCCATTACTCTATAGGTTATTTTGTCTGCCAGTATCACATCTTGATCATTATAGTATAGTTCGAGATCATTTATTCTAATATTTCTTGCAATGTTCTTTCTGATTTTTATTTCTTTGCTATCTGTAGTCTTCTGTGTTTAGATCTCAATTTTATGATTATTTTTTAGCCCTGTGAAGACTGACTTTGGAATTTTGATGGAGATTAAATTTCATTGAATCTGTAGATTGCTTTTGTTAGTAGAGCCATTTCCAGAATATTAATTGTGCTAATCTAGGAATGTGAACGATCTTTACATCATGTATTATATTCTTCAATTTCTTTCTTTAGGGTTTTATAAGTGTTTATCATAGAAGTTCTTTGCCTCACTAGTTGGTTCTACTCCTAGGATTTTTTGAAGCTATCATAAATGCTATATTTTCCAGAAATTCTTAGTAAGTTTGTTATTGGTAAATAGAAAGGTTACTGAATTTCTTCTCCTGATTTTGTAACTTGCAACTTTAATGAAAGTGATTATCCCATTGAAAGATTTTATGCAGTTTGTAGTATATTTTCAGTGTGAAATTATGCCATTTATCTTCCAATCAGGAATTTAACTCCTTCCTTTCCTGGACTATTCCTTTTATATCTTCCTTTGGTTTGTCATTCTAGTTAAGAAGGAGCATTCCAGTGAATTAGAACACAGAGAAGAAATGCTCTGGTTTTCCTCATTTGATATAGGCTGGGTAGAGGTTTATTGTATACATCTTCTATTATGTTGAGGAATGTTCTTTATAGTTATTATTTAAACAAGATATCTATTAAGAAGGCATATTAACTTTAACAAATTTCTTATTTGTATCTCTTGAGAAGATTATGTGATTTCTGCCCCTAAGTCACTTGGCATAGCATACTATTATACTTAATGGTTTCTGTATGTTGAACCAACCTTGTATCTATGGGATGAAATCAATTAGGTTGTGAAGTATGATCTTAATGAGTTCTTAGATTTGTTTTGAAAAGATTTTGTTAAGAAAATTTCCATCTATGCTAATGGAAAATTTTCTACATAATTCTTTTTAAATTGTGTTTTTAGCTGGGAATGGTGGCACACGCCTTTAATCCCAGAACTTGGGAGGCAGAGGTAGATCTCTGTGAGTTTGAGGCCAGCCTGGTCTATATAGCAAGTCCCAAGACAGCCAAGGCTACATAGAGAGACCCTGTCTAAAAACAAAATTTAAAAAAATAGTTTATTTATCCAGTTTTGTATCAAGCTAACTCTGGCTTCATAAAATGAATTTGGTCATGTTCTTTCCCTTTCTATTTTGTGGGGCAGCTTGAGAATCTTTGGTACTATATCTTCCTTTAAAGCTTGATAGAACTCAGCAGTGAATTTATACTTCTAAAATTTACCTGGCATAGACTGACCATTTCCACTGCAAGAGTGAATGAATGGGAACATAGTGAATTAAGACCGAACAAGAGCAACACCAAAAGCAAGCCAATGCCAAATTCTGCAGCTCCATGTCTAGCATCTGGGGCACCTGATAGAATCAACTCAGTTCCACGGGGCTTAGGTAACTGCATATCCAGTTTTGCTTCCTGAAACACACACAGCCTCTATCTTGGGCTACTTCCAGTCCCTATAGTCAGCCTTCCTTGGCAGGTATTCAATGACTCTGACAGCTCCAATATCTTAAAGTTCCCACTATAACTCAGGCTTCACTACCATAGCTTCATGAAATGGCCTCTGAACTCCTCCTTTCAGGAACTCTGACCCGCCACACGTTGCCTTGTCTCTGCAGCTCTCTAGCTCCGTGGAGCACAGACTACATGGTCCCTCAATCTTCCACCTTTCATACCTCTAAAACCATAGCAGCAGGCCAGGTAGACACAGTGGCAGGAGAATTAAGCAAACTGGTTATATTGCTTCCATATTATATTGCATGAATCAGAGAAAGGGAGAGGAGACAGGAAGTAGGAATGGACTATAAAATCTCAAGGCCCATCCTCTAGTGATGTACTTCCTCCAGGAAACCTTCCTTCCTGAAGGAACCACAGCATTCCCTAGCAGTAAAACCAACTGAAGACCAGACTTTCAAACACACAAGGCTATGGGGGACATTTTACATTCAAGTCATCACAACAATATCACTGAAGTTTGTTAGAACAACTCCTCTTTCATCTCCAGTTTTGTTAACTTGAGTCTTTTCTCCTTTTTCTTGGTTGGTTTAGCTAGGGAACATATTCTGTGTTTGACTAAGTCTGCTTTTTAGTCAGGATTCTTAAGAGAAACAGAACCAAGGGGATGAGCATGCCATGTGCATGCGTGTGTGTGTGTGTGTGTGTGTGTATGATATTCAGCCTTAAAATAATAATAGCAAAATCACATTCAGAAAGTGGAGAATACAGTAACCCAGTAGGTACTTGATCCTTGAGGTGACTCAAAAGTTGTAGTCCCGAATACCTGTCTCTAACTATTGGACAAAAACCTGTAGTTACTTAGTTCACAGAGCAAGATAACTCAGTAGTCCCAATATGGCACAGGAAGTCTAGAAGGCTCCTGGAATCATCTTTCTTCTTTTGTGAATAGTTTTCCTTTAATCTCAGCACTGGGGAGGCAGAGACAAGTGGATCTCTTTGACAGTGAAGCCATATGAGTTCCAGGACAGCCAGGACTACAGGACTACATAGAAAGATGAGAGAGAGAGAGAGAGAGGGAGAGCAAGAAAACTTTTCTGCAGTATTGACTTGCTTGTGCACATCTATTTTCTCATCATGACTAACAATTATTTTCTTTTAGGCGTCTGGCCTTTTTGTTTGTTTGTTTTGTTTGTTTGTTTTTGTTTTTGAAATAGATTTCACTGTGTAGCTTTGGCTGTCATGGAACTTATTCTGCAGACAAGGCTGGCCTCAAACTCACAGAGATTCACCTGTCTCTGCCTCCAGAGTGCTGGGATTAAAGGCATGTGCCACCACTACCAGCTGTATTCTGGCTCTTTTGGTGATGATGAAAGATATAATATTATTACGGGATTATTTTGCCTCTGTATATTATTTTTCTCCTTTTAACAGTTTCCCTTTGCTTGCATTTTGACAACTTGACTAGATTATGCATTGAAGAGGTTCTTGTCTGGCTTTCTTTATTTGGGGTTCTAAATGTACCCCCCCCCGTGTGTATGTGTGTGTGTTTAAAAGTCTATTTTCTTTCTTCAAGTTAAGAAGTTTAAAAACCCTATAATTTTACCAATACACTAAGCCTTTAGACTTTGTCTCAGCTCTTTCTTCTATCCCACATATTCTCAGGCTTGGTTTCTTGAATGTATCCCAGATACCTTGGAAATAATTTTTTAAATGTTTATTATATGTCTATATAATTATTGTCATAACCTTGTCCTCTGTTTTGAAATCTATTCTTCTGTTTGGTCTTCCCATTGATGACTTGTTCTGTGCTTGTTATATGGCTGACTGATTCTTTTTCAGAATTTCTGTGTGGTCCTTTCTGAGCAACTCCAATTTACTTGCTGATTTTTTTCCCACCATGCTTTAAAATGTTTGCTCATAGTTATAGATTACTTTATCCACTTTGGTAATATTCTTGTGTATTCTTTTTTATTGGATATTTTATTTACATTTCAGATGTAATCCCCTTTCTGCCCCACCCAGGAACCCCCTATCTCATCCCCCCTCTTCCCACTTCTATTAAGATGTGCCCCTACCCACCCTCTCACTCTCACCTCCCCACCCATGATTTCCCCCACAATGGGGTGTCCAGCCTTCACTGAACCAAGGACTTCCTCACCCACCTATGCCTGACATTGTCATCCTCCCCTACATATACAGCTGGAGCCATGGGTCCCTCCCTATGTGCTCCCAGGCTGGTGGTTTAGACCCTGGGAGCTCTGGTTGGTTGATATTGTTGCTCTCCCCATGGGGCCTCAAACCTTTTCAGCTCCTTCAGTCTTCTCTCTAACTCCTCCATTGAGAACCCCATGATCAGTTAGTTCAATGGTTAGCTGTGAGCATCCGCCTCTGTATATGTCAGGTTCTGACAGACCTCTAAGGAGACAGCTATATCAGGCTCTTGTCAGCAAGCACTTCCTGACACCCACGTCAGCGTCTACCTTTGGTGACTGTACTTGGGATGGATACCCAGGTGGAACAGTCTCTGGACGGCCCCTCCTTCCATTTCTGTTCCATACTTTGTCTCCATATTTGCTCCCATGAGTATTTTGTTACCCCTTCTAAGAAGGACCAAAGCACCCACACTTTGGACTTCCTTCTTCATGAGCTTCATGTGGTCTGTGAGTTGAATCTTGGGTATTGCAAGCTTTGGGCTAATATCCACTTATCAGTGAGTGAATACCATGTGTGTTCTTTTGTGAATGGGTTACCTCACTCAGGATGATATTTTCTAGTTCCAACCATTTACCTAAGAATTTCTTGAATTCATTGTTTTTAATAGCTGAGTAATATTTCATTGTGTATCTTTTGAATTAATTTTATTATTTGTTTGAGTCCTCTATTTGGTCATTAATGCTTTTTAAAAGTAGGACTCTGAAACATTTTCCTGACATTGCAACTATCTTATGATATCACTGCAAACATCTCATTATATTTTCTGCTATCAAGATGTTGTCAGCTTATAGTGAAATGGTGTCTCGTGGATTTTGTTTTCCTTTTCACTTTGTATGCATCCTTCAGCTTTTAATTTTTCTCCACTATTGTTCTTCATTTTATTTTACTTGACTCTTCCTAGTGGGTTTTCTTAACGTATATTGGAGAAAAATTTATTTCTGGAGGGAAGCCAACGTAGCAGCAATGATGCTGGTTCAACAGCTATCCCAGGGTTAACTTCAAGAGAAAGCACTTGTTCACTCAATTGGGTCCCCTATAACATTCAGAGACAGAAGAACTAGGCCTTTTTTTGGGGGGGGGGGTTAAGCAATGAAGAGAGGATTAAATGAGAAAAAGTTAAAAAATAAGGTAAAATAAAGATAAGAAGAAAGTATATTGATTAGAGAAATGAAAAACATTTAAAAAACTATATATTAATTATGGAAAAAAGAGGGATAGACATAAAAGCCATTTCCAATGAATTATAACACAATGATTAAACATTAAAAATACATAAGTGTAAATATTTTAAAAGTATACATGTATACAAAAAATTAAAAATTAAAAATATTGAATATTAAAATAATACATATATGGATAAGCATCAAAATAAAATATAAGGCGTTATGTTCCCAGATAATGTTTCTTTCTGGAGGGGGAGTTCCAACTACTCTGTTTACCTTAGTGCTGCCTATTAGGATCCTAAAGCAAGTTCACTCATAAACTTCCTGTGATTGTATATGTTCTCCCTACTATAGCCAGTGTCTGTGTTGGGGGGGTTGTGGGTAGATGCATGTTGATAGTCTCTTAGGATCAGATTCCCTCACCTACCTGTACTATTTTCATGGTCAGTGCTGCTTGAGGTTTGCTTCCATAAGGGTGCCATACCACATCCCATGTGCCACCATGTTTTTCCGAGCCTTACTCTATTGGGCAGTGGGAGTGTGAGAGTGATGGGAAGCACCACAAATTTATCTTCAGAGTCCCCAACTCTTTGTTGGGTGCTGAGCTCACAACTTGCTAAACTATTCCCATCTCCTTGAATGTTGTATTCAGGTAAGTTGGCTCAGATCCCCTGTTTCTCCATGGAAAGACTGGGGGAATGAATAGGTAGGCATTGGGCATCTGCTCATTTCTTGTGCACTGTAAGAAGCTTGCTATAATTCCTTTCATGGCACACTGAGCTCAGTCTCCAATTTGGATGTGTGACCATGTGTATGTGTGTGCATGCATATGTGCGTGCTGCTCACACGCGTGTGCGTGTGCATGTGTGTGTGTGTGTGTGTATGTGTTGCTGGAGACATACTAGGCAAGGACTCTGCTACTGAGTCACATTCTCAGCCTTGTTCCTTTAATACATTTATAACTCTTTGGCTTTGCAATTAAAAAGTACTAATAACCGATGCTAAAATTCCATGAAATAAATGACATCTTTTGCAACTCAGTAATCTGTAATGCTGAAAGAAATATAAGTTATTATCCAATTCTTTGTAGTACATACATCAATCATGATAGCAGATATAATTTCTAGTGACCTTTGTGCAAACTCTAAGTTGACATAAACACTCTAGATCAGTGGATCTCAACCTGTGTGCCGTGACCCCTTTGGGGTCAAACAACCTTCTCACAGGGTCACCTAAGACCATCCTGCATATCAGACAATTACATTATGATTCATAACAGTAGCAAATTTACAGTAATGAAATGAAAACAATGTATTTTTTTATGGTTGGGGGGTCACCACAGCATGAGAAACTGTATTAAAGGGTTAGGGTTAGGGTTAGGTTAGGGTTAGTATTAGGAAAGTTGAGAACCACTATTCTAGATAGCTATAATAAACTCCTACCAACTTCTCTATTCAGTGAAATCCCAAGTTTTTATTTATCTTTTTCAGCCAGATAAATCTGTTTGTGATGAACGACAGACAAACCCACACATTAGAGGCAGACATGTGACATTTTTCACCTATGTTACCTCTACCTCCCTATTAGGGCTTCAGCTGTGACAATTTTTTTTTATCTTCATCATCCATATGATAACTTGAAATATGTAATGAAGAAGACACAGGCTGAGATTGTGTTTATCCACTTCTTAATCTTATATTACTGTCTTGCTGACCTACATTTTCTTCATAAAATCGAAACGAAAATAGGCATTGTGGCAGAGATGTCATCAGGACCTAATAAGAAATTATACTTATCAACATGATCCTTTATCATTCTTGAATAGAAGGAAGCTATTGAGTAACACAAAATAACCATATTTGGCAAGAAAATGATTTTCCCTTTAACAAATAAACAAGGAAGGGGTGAAAACTTAAATAAACAAAGAACAAACCCTGCGCTACAACAACTGCCCACTAAAATACCTGTTTGTTTGTTTTTTTTTTTTTAAAAAAAAAAAAAAAAAACAACCAAGCACCTGCACCCCACCCTTCTCACGGATGCACATTTGTTTTCTCTGTCCTTATACCTCTTTCTCCTACATTCTCCTGTCCTCTGTGACTAAGGAGTTTCTGTCCTGTGCTGCATTCTTGGAATCAAGGCTAAGCTCACTGTGCCTTCCTGGAAAAGATTCAGAAGAGGAAGAAAAGGCTGGAGTCTCAATCAAGGTTGCTGGGCCAGTAAGGCCCACCCACCTGTTTACTCATGCTATGCCAGGTTCACTATGCAACCTATGTGCAAAATGCTAGCGTCAAATTTTGTTTTGAGGTCAGTAATGACGTTAATACAGTCTGAAAAAAAAACTAATTTCGTTTGTCATAGACGAGTAATAATTTAAAAAAAAAATAAATGAAATATATCTTTTATTCAAAACTGTATTGATCCAAATGAAAAGAATAGTGAGATTCATTTTATGCTGCTCAAAAATGGAGAATCTAGCCAATGGTGACCAAGGCTATCAAAGGAACATGCAAAGTGTCACTGGCTTTGTGTGGATTTTAATGACTGCAAAGACTGGGAAGATGATTCCGAGGCAGACATGCCTTATTTCTGGACTGTTTTTCTGAGATGATAGAGCACATGAGTTGTGACGAGAATGTAGATTTACCAGAAATGGATGGAGCAGACAATGATGCACAAGATAGAGATGTTGAAAAAAAGGGGCCAGAGATGAAGAAATATTGCCATCACCTGGACTTTGAGAAAAGAAAATGACTTCTCCTCAAGATTTCATAATTGACAGAATCACTGACTTGATAGCTTTAAAGGCTGATGCTGTATTAACCTATTTTTCAACCTAGCTGTTTCTTTTTAAAGGCTTCACTGAGGGTTGATGATGTACTGTTGTATGAGGACAATTTTAAATCATCTAAGGCAATATTTTTATGCATGAACATTTCTCAGAAATCCATGACGCTGTTCAGATCCTAGGCAACTGGGACAGCATCTGTGATGAATAAAATCATTTCCTCCAAGTCTCTTCTCCTTCCTAACAATTACTGCCATGCTAGCAAGCTCTCAGCCTACAGAAGGATAACCAAGCTTTCGATTTTAGGGCATGGACTTTAAAAGGGCTGAAAGACATTAAACTGATACCCTGTCATTCTTCTGGTATATTTTCTGAGGATTAATACAATAAAGTATTTTCCCCCAAAACTGTCCTTCATATCATTGTACATCACTTGTCAGTGTTCTATAGTGACTGTTATAAGTTAGATGGTTTCTGATGCCAACATTAGCTATTGCTTGGCCTTTAGGATTTTACATTTCTTAGCATGAACAACTTAATCGAAGGATATTCACTGTTGCTGAAGAGTTTGTACATTTTAGACAAGATTTATATTTGTACTCCTGGTCCAGTACAGCAAATGACTGAAGATTTTTTGTATATCTTATTTTGGTCTCTACCTTGCTTGAAAGCTTCAATTTATAAGACTGTGGGGGAGTTTTATTTTTAAAAAAAAAAGTCTACATTTTTTTCCAATAAGCTTCTGAAAAATTTCTTGGCTGTCATTTTAAGAGTCTAGTTTATTGTAATTGTATGCATTTACTAGAATGGAGTTCTTATTTTGGAGGGAGAATTTGGGGCTATTCTTCTGAAAAAGAGGCTTGTACTGACACAAAACCAAACAAACCAACCTTTTAAAGCAGATCCGTAGTCTGGAGAGATGGCTCAGAGATTAAGAGCACTGGTAGTCTAGGGGGTGATGGGAACTGGAGAAGGATCAGGTCATTGAGAGGAGGGCTGAAAGAGGAGAGTAAGGGGAGAATCAGTTGGAATTCAGGAGCATTGGGGATAGTATGGAAAACTAGTTCAGTAGAAACTTCCTGGAGTCTATGAGGGTGACCCTAGTGCAGACTTCTAGTAATTGGAAGATATGGAGTCTGAATTGGCCATCTTTTGTAGCTGGGCAGTGCTTCTAGTGGTGGAACTGAGTTGCATTTGGTTGAGTTGTTAACCATGGTTATCCAGTGGAGATCCCTAAACGACCCAGAGTAATGTTAGGGCAGGAGTCTTTCTCTGAAAACTGACAGTGGGGCACTATTGCCAAGGACAACATGCCCACAGCTCATTGAACATAGAGAGATTGAGCTGGTGCCTGCAGGGAACATTTACCCCTAAGTTCTAGTCTCTTTGGCACTAGAAGGTATACTGCAGGATATGGAAAGAGAAACCTGGACACCAACCCAGCTACAAAAAATCCTTGACCTATAATCCGTCTTTCTGCCAGATGTGTTGGAGTAATGGTGACAAAGAACTTGTAGGAGTGGCCAACCAATGTTTGGTTTAATTTGAGGCCCTATGCCATGTGAGGGAGCCTATGCCCTATACTGCCTGCATGGCCAGGAACTGGAGACTGGATAGTCCAGAAACCCAGAGTAGAACCAAACACCACTGGGGAAAAAAAAAAGTCAATTAATTTTTTTCCAAATGATATTCTTCTATACTCATAGATAAGTGCTTTGTACAGAAATCATCAGAGAGGTTTTTCTGGCAGCAGATGGGAGTGGATGTAGAGACTCAGAGCTAGATGTTATGTGGGGAGAGTCTAAATTGGAGGTCTCCATCGGGTTACTCCCTCTGGAGCTCAGTCTACTCTGCAGAAGAGGGAAAGACTGTAGGAGTCAGAGAAGATGGAGGACAACAGGAGAACATGGCCCACTGAATCAACTAAGCAGGACTCATATGGGCTCACAGAGACTGAAATGGCAAGCACGGGGCCTGCATGGATCTGCACCAGGTCCTCTGTGTGTATATCATGACTGTTAGCTTGATGTTTTAGTGGGACTCCTAACAGTGGATGTATTTCCAACTTTTTTGCCTGCTCTTGGGACTCTTTCTCCTATTGGGTTGCCTTGCCCAGCCTAGATATGCGGCCTTTTGCCTCATTTTATCTTCTTCTGTACGGTTTGGCTGCCCTCTACCAGAGGCCTGCTCTTTCTGAAAGGAAATGGAAGGGAAGTGGATCTGGGGGAGAGGATAGATATGTAGAGGGAGGAGCTGGGAGGAAAAACTGTAGTCAGGGTATGTTATAAGAGAGACAGATCTACTTTCTTGTTGTTGTTGTTGTTGTTTTTGTTTGTTTTTCGAGACAGGGTTTCTCTGTGTAACCCTGGCTGTCCTGGAACTCACTCTGTAGACCAGGCTGGCCTCAAACTCAGAAATCCGCCTGCCTCTGCCTCCAAGTGCTGGGATTAAAGGCGTGCGCCACCACTGCCCGGCTTCTTTTTTTTTTTTTTTTCCGGATTGATTGACAGGCACAGGCGGAGATTCGAACTCGGGAGAGACTGACTGACGGCCACCTACGACTCCAGAGCACAGCAAGTGCTGTGGTGCGCCACCGCTGGCCAGCTGAGATCTACTTTCAATGAAAAGAAAAGTGAGGAGTGTTGAAGTTAAGTCTGGTTCTGCCTCCCAGCCCCATGCTCCCAGAAATAAGACTCAGACTCAAAATATATTTACAAGTACTTTGGCCATATAGCTAGGATCTTCTCTGACTAGACATCCCATTTATTCTAGCCTACATTTTACCACGTGGTTGGTTACCTACCTATGCTCAGGTATCATATGTCCCGCTCAGCATCTTCCCCGAGTATCTCCTGCATGGAGATACGATCCCAGAATTCTTTCTCCTCCTGGATGTCCCACCTCCCATTTCCTGCCCAAGTCACAGGCCATAGGCTTTTTAAATGACTGGTGATACATCCATACAGTACACAAGGTATTCGCTCCACAGAGGAGGAAAAGATGAGTGACATTCTGCAAAGAAATCTCCACAGCTGAGCTCAGCTCCAGCTGTACAGCTCCCTGAAGGCAGTAGAGCAAGCTGAAGCCTCCACCAAAGGGCAAACAGGCAGGCCTGGTGAGCAGGGACTGGCAGTCTTCTTCAGAGCACACCCATAGCACTCAAAGCCTCATATCCAGTTACAGGTTTTGGGAAGAGACTGATTGCCTGACTGGACAAAACAATTCAGATGAATTCCATTTTGTCACTGGTCAGAAGCTGGGTGCCATGTTGAAAAGCAACCTATTGTTTTGGGCTATGTTAGGGGCCTGAGAACAAATGGCAGCCACAGTCAAATAACCTGCTAGGGTTGTAAGAGGCAAGCCTAGGTGCCAGTTATGGAGAACAAGAAGACCAGATGTTGACAAGCTGAAAAGTACAGGCCCTAAGAGGTTTGGCTAAGGCAATAAAGTGAACAGAAAAAGGTAGCCCTGCCCTCCATGGATAGAAGAAACCCTCCACTGAGAATAACCCTGGAGCTTGATAGCCTTGAGCCTGTGGTCAATGCATCGATTCACCTCTTGAGCCATTTATGAGCCATTCACTATTGTGGAGCCCCAGTTCCCTAAAGCCCAGTGGAATGATCAATACCCACCACTGAATCCCTTCAGCAGAACAGTAAATTCTTTGGGGCTATGGCAAATACAGTGGAGATTATCCTGTGCAAATATCAGTGCTATAGTTGCTTCCCAAACCCTTAATGCGTTTAGGAGACAGCCCTAGCTAGAACACCAGGTAATCCCGGGAGTTATGATTTGGAGACATTTGAGAAGGTAGAAGAAGGAGCCAGGCCCACAGACTACACAGGCAAAAGTAGTTGGCATTAGGCTCCTGGTTTGGGAAAAAGGGAAGCAACTAAGTAAACACAGTTGCAGTAACAACTGGATACTTCCTGTCCAGGCTCAACATCCGCATAAAGCACAGGAAAGACAAGAGTCCAGAAGTTCAACCATGAGTAGAATTGGCAGTAGGTCCTTTTATTTGCCATTTGTTTCCCCTGTATGTTCTTTTTACTACACATTTAGCAGTATTTTCAAGACCAATGTATTGAATACGCTGCCACCTTACTTTTTTAAAATGTTGTTTTATTTATATTTACATTCCAAAATGTTGCCCCCTTCCCCAGTCCCCACTCCAAGAGTTCTTCAGCCCCTCCCCCCTCCCCTTTGACTCTGAGAGGGTGCTCCCTCACCCACCCTGTCCCCACCTCACCCCCCACCTTGGGCATCTCTCTTCTCTGGGGTATCAAGTCTCTACAGGATTAGGTACATTCTCTCCCACCGAGACCAGAAAAGATAGTTCTCTGCTACATCTGTGCCTGGGGCCTTGGATGCTCTTCACCAACTTACTTTCAGTAGTAGTTCATGTTATCATACTTTACATATTTTGTGTTTTAATCTTATATTCTCCCTCACACATTTGTTTACAAATTTTTTCATTATTGGGTAATATTTTCATTCCTTTTTCCTTTATGCAGTTTTCTTCTTCATTCCTGTTTTCCCTTTTCAATAGTATTATTGCACTTTCAGTAATATTTTGATGCAATTTCAGTTTTTTAAAAAACACTGGCTTTATGGTTTTATTTTTAATTTCCCTTCATAACTATTTAACTTTGTTTTTTAACTTACTCATTATTGGAAAAAATCTTTTATTTTGCTCTTCCTTTTCTTTGCATTTATTATTTTATTGCATTTATTAATTCATTTTTTTTGTATATATGCACACACCAATATCACAGGATCCATGTAAAGTTTAGTGGAAAACTTGCAGACTTTGGTTCTCTCCTACCATGTGGTTGTTAGGGACTGGACTCAGGTTTCAAAGCGCCTTTATCTTCTGCACCATCTCACTAGCCAGATTTTGAAGTTTCATAATATCTGGCTCTTTTCCCATTGTCTTCATAACATTTTGTTACATTCCTCATTTTTTTCTTTCATTTTCAGCATTGTTTTTCCTTTATTTTTCAATTTCCTTGCCTCCTTCCCTAAATTCATTCATTTACTATTTCTATATTCACCATAATTTATTACTATTATTATTAATTCAAAAATTTGGGGGTTATGTATCCTCAGCATGTTTTTTTTTATCCTAAATGATTTTATTTTTTATTGGTTATTTTATTTATTTACATTTCAAATGTTATGCCCCTTTCAGTTTCCCTTCCGTAAGCCCCCTATTCCAGACTCCTTCCCCCCTGCTTCTATGAAGGTGCTCCCCACCCACCCACCCACTCCACCTCACTGTTCTAGCATTCCCCTACACTGGGCATCAAGCCTCCATAGGACCAAGGGAACCCCTTCCCATTGATGCCAGATAAGGCCATCCTCTGCTACATATGCAGCTGGAGCCATAGGTTCATCCCCATGTGTACTCTTTGGTTGGTAGGTTTAGTCCCTGGGAACTCTGGGGATCTGGTTGGTTGATATTGTTCTTCCTATGGGGTTGTAATCCCCTTCAGCTCCTTCAGTCCTTCCCCTAACCTCTCCATTGGGGTCCCCATGCTCAGTCCAATGGTTGGCTGAGAGCATCCACATTTGTATTGGTCAGGCTATGGCAGAACCTCTCAGAAGACAGCTATACCAGGCTCCTGTCAGCAAGTGCTTCTTGGCATCAGCAAGTGTCTGGGTTTGGTGTCCGCAGATGGATGGATCCCTAGGTGGGCAGTCTCTGGATGGCCTTTCCTTCAGTCTCTGCTCCACACTTTGACCCTCCATTTCCTTTAGACAGGAAGAATTCTGTGTTAATATTTTAAGATGGGTGCATAACCCCATTCCTCAACTGAGGTCTTACCTAACCTCTGGATATGATCTCTACAGGTTCTATCACTCCTTTGTTGGGTATTTCCAGCTAATGTCATCCCAGTTGGGTCCTGGAAGCCTCTTGCTCTCCTGGCATCTGGGAATTTCTAGTGGCTACCCCCTGTTGCCCATTCCCCACTGCTGCGAACCTCCATTCAATTTCCTGACCCTCTGTACTTCTCCCCTGTCTCCTCCCACACCTGATCCTGTCCCCCTTTACCCCCTTCCTCTTTCCCAGGTCTCTCCCTCCCTCCCTCTACCTCCTGTGATTATTTTGTTTCCCCTTCTAAGTAGGACTGAAGCATCCACACATTGGTCTTGAGCTTCATATGGTCTGTGAGTTGTATTAATACAAAATTTTAATTGAAATATAGTTACATCATCTCCCCCTTTCTCTTTCTTTCCTCTAGCTCCTCCCATGTCCCCTCTCTCCAGCCTTTTCTGTCCCTTTGTACTTTCAAATTGATAGAAACACAGCCTCACAGCAGACTTCCTAGTATTATGACTCTTACACATTTTCTACTCTCTCTTCAGCAATGCTGATGTTTCCTGAGCCACGGGCTCAAGAGCAGTGCTACAGATGTATCCATTGGGGCTGGAGTCCTTACAATCTGTCGATCTCTACATTGTATTCAATTGTGGTTTTCTATAATGGTCTCCATTTCCTGTAAAGACAGGTTTCTTTGATGAAGGTCATAATTACACTGACCCGTGGGTATGAAAATAGAAGGTGAGTTGTAGAATGTAGTTATGCTGGTCTAGTATGGTGCAGTAGTACATTCTCTTCTAAGTCCGTGATCTCACTAGTCCTGTGTACTTGGATAGGTTTCTTGTACCAGACATGATTTTCCTCCTCTTGAGTGGGCCTTAAGTCCAATAAGCTATTGGGTCCTACAAACATGTGAGTGCCACATATTGTATCTTTATATATATGTGGCCATGCTGGTCATTGTTGTAGTTCTTAGGTGTCATAGTTGGGTAGGGTTATTAATAGCTTCCTTCCATTGGCAGTTTTCATAGTACTTTCTGTACTATGAGAAGTTATAGCATTGGAAGGAGACTTTCAGATTACATCCAGCTCAAATCATACAAGTCCTGTGTCCTAAGAGCCTTCAGCAATAATTATCTTCAACCTGTGAATGAAAACCAAGGGCAATAGCAATAAGTGTATCTTGTTCGGGGACTCACTTGGACTACCTTGGACAACAACCACTAAAAAGGACTGAAAAGGAAGTTACTCATGCCTGGTACCAGGGTTTTTGTTAATGTTTGGTTCTTCTTAGGAATGTGTTTTTATATAATGAGTTTTGGGTAAATATAAATAAAACCCAAATAACCCAATTTAAAAATGGAGCATTGAGCTAACAAGAGAACTCTCAATAGAGGAATCTCAGATGGCTGAGAAACACTCAAAGAATGTTCAAAGTCCTTAGTCACTGGGGAAACGAAAATCAAAACAACTCTGAGGTTCCATCTTACACCCATCAGAGTGACTAAGATCAGAAACTCAAGAGATCCCATATGCAAGTGAGGATGTGGAGCACGGGGGAACACTTCATTGCTGGTGGGGGTGCAAACGTGTACAGACACTTTGGAAATCAATTTGGTAGTTTCTCAGGAAACTAGGAATATCTCTACATCAAGACCCAGGTATACCACTCCAGGGAATATATCCAAAAGATGCTCCAACATCCCCAAAAGACACTTGCTCAGCTATGTTCATAGCAGCTTTATTTGTAATAGCTGAAACTGGAAACAACCTACATGTCCTTCAACTAAAGAATGAATAAAGAAAATGTGGTACATCTACACAATGGAATACTATTCAGCCTATGAGAAAAAAAGACATTACGAATTTTGCAAGCAAATGGATGGAACTTGAGAATATCATCCTGAGTGAAGTAACCCAGTCTTCAAAGAACATGCACAGTATACACTCACTGAGAAGTAGATATTAGCCATAAAATAGAGGTACCATGTTATATTCCACCAACACAAAGAAGCAAAACAAGAAGGAAGGCACAAGAGAGGATGCTTGAATCTCACTTAGAAGAGTGAATACAGTAGTCAGTCATGAGAGGCAGTTGGAGGTGGGGAACTGGGAAGGAGGGGAATAGGTATGGAAATGGTGGAATTCAGGATCAGATGTAGAGAAGGACAGAAGAGATAGATAGATAGCCATGAAAATGAATGGAAATCTGCAACTGACTAGGTGAGGATGTGGGAGCATCTCCAGGACCAGACTGAGACCTGGGATAAAAGGAGGTGCCCAAGAATCAATGGGTGATCTTAGTTGGGATTTACAACATTGGGGATATGGAACCTGAAGAGGCCACCACCTGTAGCCAGACAGAATCCCACACACACCCACAAAACTTTTAACCCAAATTTATCTTGTCTACAAGAAATGCAGGCGCAGGGGATAGAACAGAGACTGAGGAGATGACCAACCAATAATCAGCGTAACTTGAGAACCATCCCATAGGCAAGCACCAGTCCCTCACACTATTAATGATACACTGTTATGCTTGCAGACAGGAGCATGTTGTCCTCTAAGTGGCTCCACCCAGCAGTTTGACTCAGACAGATGTAGACACCCACAACTAAATAGTGGATGGAGCTTGGGGACTCTCATGGAAGAATAGGAGGAAGGATTGCAGGGCCCCAAAGGGGATAGGAACTCTACAGGAAGACCAACAGAGTCAACTAACCTGAACCCTTGGGGCTATCAGAGACAGAACCACCAATCAAACAACATACACAGCTGGACCTAGGCCTCCCTGCACATATGTAACAGATGTGCAGCTTGGTCTTCCTGTGGGTCCCAAACAACTGGAACCTGGGCTATCTCAAAAGCTGTTGCCTGTATATGGGTTTATGATCTTCTAGCTGGGCTGCCTTGTCTGGCCTCAGTGGGAGAGGAAATGCCTAGCCTCTCTACACTGTAGAGTGTAGAGAGGAAGAGACTTGATGTGCCAGGTGGGAGCATTTCCAGGGGGTCCCAACTGCTCAGAGGAGAAGGGGAGGGGGATTGTTGGAGGCGAGGTGATGACCGGGAGGGAGTAGTGAGCAAGATGTAAAGTGAATAAGTGAAAAAAAAATTAAATGGAAAAAAAAAACTTAGCAGGTTGACAGCACCACCAGCAAAATTAAGGGGCCTAATCTCTGAATGTCAGTAGTTCTGGAAAAGTTTATAAATTTACTACCCTTGTGTTTTGTCTTCTGTATTTCTGCTTGAGGCTACCTTGTTAGCTAAAGCATGACAACCCAGAACACAGTTTCCATAGTTTAAAAGCTCACCCGTGAGAAAGGATTGGAGCTCCACTGGGATCTTGAACATGCAGTGTAATCGCTGGCTGACTAATAAAGACTTTCTATTGGCTTTAAATACCCAAATACATTAAAGCAAACAAATAGATTTAAGGAGAGAAATCATATGGCTAACTTAATAGATGCCAAAGAAGCCTTCGGCAAAAGTCCACTTCCTTTCATGATAAACAGTACAAAGAAATTAGGAAGAGAAGACTCATGACTATATCATAAAAGCTGTATATGACAAATGAAATAGAAATTCTGAAAATACTTCTTCTAGCATCAGGTCTAATAGTGGATTGCCCATAGTCACTAATGTTATTCAATACAGAACTCAATGTCTTATCTAAAACAACGAAGAAAAGAGAAGAAAATTTAAAAATATACAAACAGAAAAAGAACTATCAATTATTTCCTATTGTTGTTGACATTGTCCTATACTTGAAAGTTCCTAAAGAAAACCATTACAAAACTCTTAGTCCTGATAAATGCTTACAGCAATGTAGCAGTGTACAAAGATGAAAGCAAACTACAAAAGTGGACAATCAAGAAGAACCTCCTCCCAAAAACTCTCTCCTTCTCAATAGCTTCAGAAAAGATGCAAACTATCTGATAATTAACCTTATAGAGAAGATGAAAAAAATCACTAAAATAAAAACTTTATGACACAAAAGAGAGATTGAAGAAGATATTAGAAGTCAGAAAGTCCTGCATATTCATTGTGATAATATATTTAATATATTACTGAAAGTAATCTACAACTTTAATGCAGTATCAAAATACCAATAAGAATCTCCATAAAACAGGAAAAAGCATTTCTAAAACGCATAACGAGCCAAAGTAATTCTAAGCAGAAAGAAGAATTCTGGAGACATTCAAATGTCTGAACACAAATTGTACTGCAGAGCTACAGAAATTTGTTCGTTCATAAAAAATATGAAATTTGCATTTGCAGGTAAATTGATGAAATTGGGAAAAATAATACTGAGTGAAGTAAACCAGACCTAGAATGAAAAATGCCACATGTTCTCCCTTCCATACAGATGCTAGCCACTTGAAATTTATGGTTTTGATTTGGAGTACTTATAGAAGCTAGAAAAGTTTCAGAAAGGGGTCACTGAGGGTGGGTTGCATATGTGTGTTTCCATATTCATATAAAAGTGTTTAGTTGCCCTACACAGGACATAATCATCCAAAAAGGCACAGGTTGCTAAAGAAAAATCCCAGAAGAAGGTACAGTGCCATCCTTGAGCTGTTGTTACTGTTCTTGCTTGTGCATCAGAACTTGATGATAATGTTCTATTGCGTTAAGGAAATTATAGGGAAAGGATAGAGTGCTACTCCTGTTTCCTAAAGCCAGACTCTAGTTCGGAAGTTATTCTTCAAATTTCTACCTCCACTAGTGCTAGGAAACTACTGACATGACCGCGGTCTGATGAGGTTAATGTAATGTTCACATTTCCCCTCCAGGTGATGGGGCTCATTGGCTGCTACTAGAACTTAAAGGCAACAGGAGAAAGGATAACTGAGCTGCCAATTATTTTCAAATGCACTAATAGCTTACATCTCTTTTCAAAAACACAAACCATAATTGCTGTTATTATTGTTATTCTTTAAATGAGATGTACTCATTTAAAAACGTTCTGTGCCAGGCATTTAGCCAAATTTTTCATTGCCTTTTTCACCTTCACAATAATATTTAACAAAAACACCCAATTTTTCATTACCTTTACATATGGGGAAGCTAAGCTTAAAGAAAGAGCAAAGTCACTCTGTCAATGGAAACAGGTGTTTTCTAGAGTGCCAGCTTAATGAAAAACACCATTTTGCACTAAAAGCATTCTGGAGTGTCCAGGAGAAATGGCTGTTTTAAGGCTAGAAGAACGTTAAGTACAAACATCTGAGAGCATCTTGTTGCATCAGACTGTGAAAGCATTCAGAGCAAGTTGGAAAATTTTCAAAGAACATAGAAATCCTTGCCACTGGGCTTGCAGTGGACAAAAGTGTGCCACACCTCTTCCAACAAGGTCAAATCTACTAATCCTTTCCAAACAGTTACACCAACTAGAGACAAAGTCAAATATATGGGACTATGTAGGGCATTATCATTCAAACCACCAAACTAAAGATACAGAGACCAAAAATGCAGCTGGTATGATGGCATCGAGACATGCTGCTCAAAGGAAAGAAAATTTTAATTACATAGGAGCAATACGTTCAAAAGATCCATTGTATAGCATGGAATATATAGCTCAACCCATGAAAACCCATGAAAGTGAGTTTTTGGACTATCATCATTAATAGTGACAGGTATAGAAGTTAAGTCATATGTTAACTAGCATGATTAATCCTTCTATGTATATAGACTTAAGGATATCTATCTCATTGACTATGATAAAAATGGGTAAGACTTGTTCACTACCTAAATAAAAAAGGGGAAATTGTCTTCAAGTGGGGAAATGAAAGTGGTATTAAAGGCCTCAGTTTTCAGAATACCACGAAGCAGCTTCAATCAAGAACTCGTACTAAATTACAAAAGGGGATCTATTTTTTAAGATATAGATCAGGATGTTTCAGTGTTCAGGTGAAAACAAGGTTGGAGTGGAGAAACCTGCTGACACAAACTGAACAAACTGGCCAAAGCTGACCCCAGCAGTGACGGACGAAAGAGACTTCCTGTGCACTGGGAAGAAAGGAGGGCAGAGCTTCCCACCACTTACCTGCATGGTAGACACCACCACATGGAGCAGACATAGACCTGGGGCAATAGTGCACACTGTGGTTTTGACAGCATTTGATTTCACAGTCACAGGTTGTGCTGGCATACATTTGGATGGTGTGACAATGCATTATTTATCTCCATACATTTCTTGTACGTAACCAAAAAGGGGGTACAGGGTAGGGCTAGTCTCAGATATGGAAAACAGTAAAATTGGAGTGAGGGACTTCATAATGGCTCTATAAGGAAGAAGCTGATTTCTGTCCATCCTGTGACAGGTCTGGAAGCAGATGCTTTAGTCTCAAGGAAGAGCCCAACCCTGCCTCACCTCTGGGTGAACCTAACCTAAGAACTCAAGAGATCCATGGCTGACATCAGACTGTGGGACCCAGAAAACAAGTGTGCACTGCTTAAACCCCTATGTTGGAATTGATTTTTCTTGTAGCTGTAGTTTGCGCCGATCCCTGTGTATACAGGGCTGAATGTTTAGGGATAACCCGCAATCCTGGCCGATTGCTGACTGGGAAGGATTAACTCTTATCTTCAGGGTCCTTTCCTGTGGTATGGAGTCTGATTCCCCAGGTTTTTCCTGCTTCCTAAAGGCCAGACTCTTTTAAAGGAAAATTTTAGGAAGTCTTGTTCTACAACCCCAGTTTTTGCAATGGAAACTTCCTTGTTTCTGACAACTCGCGGACTCAGATGCAAGGTACACATCAACATTTTATTCCTCCCTCAAAACATAATTTCTCTTATATGTTTTTGTCTCCATACACCGGGAGCTTAAAGGGGCATCAGCAAGTAGAGGTGACACTAGCTAACATGTTGCCTGTGTCTGTCTTCCTCAGTTTTCCAGTCTAGGCCTGAGGGTGGCAGGGGTTGGACCATAATTCTGTATTCAAATCC
Source organism: Mastomys natalensis (assembly GCA_021653895.1). Classification (NCBI taxonomy): domain Eukaryota; kingdom Metazoa; phylum Chordata; class Mammalia; order Rodentia; family Muridae; genus Mastomys; species Mastomys natalensis. Next base: position 111,068 of record JAJTUV010002584.1, on the reverse strand, counting down.
ACCATACTCATTGGAAGAAGTTAGAGGGGAAGTTAGAGGAAGTGGAAGGGCCCTGGATCCAATGGCACCTTAATTTCAGTTGATCCATGGTCCAGAGACAGTACATTTGGCAGCAGTGTCTGTGGCTTTCCAATTTCTTGGCCTGGGTGTGGTCAGGATCCATGTTGTAATGCCATCTGTCTTGACGGCCTTAGGAGTGGAGAGAATCACCTTATGCTTGCCCTTCTAGGTTAGTTCCAGCTCCTCTCTGTCTTCACAGCCTTAGGAGTGGAGGGAATCACTTATAGGGACCTTCCCAAGTTGGTTTCAGTGCAGCTTTGGCTGCTGTCTTAACCCAGACAGTATCAGTGGACTCAAACATGGGAAACTGTTGTGAACTCAGAGGCCAGCTGAATCTCTCAGATAGTCCAATGAACAACCTGTATGGAGGACTGGAGGTCTGTGGTGACTTGACAAAGGAAAGGATAGGAGTTCTGTCAACTGCTGGTCTCTGAGTCTGGGAAGCAGTGTGGGAGGTCCTGCAAACTTAATCTCACAGGTGGTAAATCCTTTCCTGTATGGCGTGCAGTAGGCCCAAAGCAAAGCAAAGGAAGGAAGCCTACCCATCCTTCTCTGGACCCTAATGAGAATTTTGATAGTTTCTTTTAATGTCCTGTTTATTCTTCTTACCTGGCCAGAACTCTGAGGTCTATAAGCACAGTGAAGTTTTCAATCGATGTCTAAAGTCTTAGCTATAAACTGAGAGGTTTTGGCTATGAAAGCTGGGCCATCGTCAGACCCCATTGCTAGGCAGAGACCAAATCAGGACACCAGTTCCTGGAGGAGCTTCTTAACTACAGTTTGAGCATTTTCAGTCCTGGTGGGGAATACTTCTTCCCACCAAGAAAAGCTATCTACAAAATCTAGCAAGAAGGCTAGCAGGCTGGATCTGGGTGAAGAGAGTTTTCCCAGAACTCACCAGGGTATTGATCTCTCATTCTGACAGCTTCCTGGGAAAGGGCTCTCTGTTTCTGATTGACTTTTGCACCAACCTGGCATCTGGCTGAGTTATACTGCACTAGGCTATGCAGTCTAGGTATAACACACCTTGGTCTGGTCAACTCAGAAAGTTTTGTGGACCCCGGATGAGAAGCCTGGTGAATGTCAGTTACCTGAGTCCTGTCAGTTAGTTGCCTGTAGGAGAATGATCTTTCCCTCTGGCGTCCCCCATCAACATGAGAGTTTGAGCTGTCCATTTCTTCTTCAGCATGGAGTCTCAGGCAGTATCACTTTGTGGTATGTCCTCAGAATATCAATAGGTCCCACTGGTCTTAGGGCTGTTTGTCAGGCAGCCAGGTCAGCAGCCTGGCAATGGAGGAGAGCACTTTGTAGTCAAGCCAAATAGTCTCTAGGAGGGCCAAGATTTTTTAATGTCCCTTTTCCCAGCAGTGGGAAGTCCTCCTTCTCTATAAATCATACTGTGGTCATGCGAGGTAGTAAAACCATATGGACCTAAGGTCTGTGTATATTGTGGTGGACTTTCCTTTTCCATATCTGAAACCCTGGGTCAGATCTATCAGTTCTGATCTCTGGGGAGACATACCTGGCTTGGGCCCAAATAGTTTTCATTGTAGTAAATACTGAAGCTCCCAGATACCTGGTTTCACCTTTGATCTCCTGACAGTCATGGATGAGTACCTGTGTCATCAGGCAAGAGCATGGCTGAACTGATGGTGGTGGGTTTCTCAAACCAGACTTCAGGGTGGGCCAGGAGTAGGAGTGGTACTGGGTCACACAGTTATTAGACAGCCAGGATTCTGGTCCTCCTTAGAGGAAGGCCTCTACTCTGTCATAGGGTGCTGTGAGTAAAAGATCCTGACTCAGAGTTAACTTGTTTGCTTTCTTTCTTTAGACTAGCAGTAGCCACAACAGCTCTTAGACAGATGGGCTAACCAGTGGCTACAGGGTTCTATTCTATGGACACGTATGCCACAGGACATTTCCATGCCTCGAACATATAGGTTAAACCTCTTTTGTTTAGTTTAGTCTCAGTGGAGATTAGAGGCTAGTGTCCCACATTGTGCTAGACTATAATATCCTTTCTGCTGGTCTATAATAGCCTTGATGCTGGACTATACCAGCTGTGTTAGAGGCAGAAATATCCAGCTGTACCTAAGAACATTTGAACCTGTCTTTAGTCTTTGGAGGTGGGATCTGAAAGATGGCAGCCATTGTACTCTGAGACAGGCTCCTTTTGCCTCCCTTCAGCTCGTAGCCTAGATATATAACCTCTGATATTCTAAGCTGGTGTTCTTGCCTGATATTCTGCAGCCCACGGAGGAGTGTAGCTCTTGCAGTAGTCCCTCAGTGGTCGTTTTATATTCCATGTTCCCAGGAAACCTCAAAGGAAGGGCAGGGAGTTTGCATGTAGCATCTTGAAATCCTGGGGCAACCTAGTCCTGATGGGTCATCTGCTGTAAATTCCCACTGAGTCTGTCCATTCCAATGCAAAGATAGGTTTACTCACCTCTGAGAGGATAAAGAATACATCTTTCAGGTGCACTACAGTGACCTCCAGTTTCTCTGGACTAATCAGACTCCTGAGAATCAGAGGACAGGGCTTCCTCATAGGTAGGAGGATTATGGTCCTGGGTGACAGCCAGGGAACCAGGATGTCTGTCTCTTCAACCAGGCATTATGGAGGATGGCAATTTTCCCGTTTGTTGCCAGCATCACGGGGTCTTGTTTAATCTGGACATAGGTAGCTTAATGAGTAAGCTGAAACAATTACAGGAGCTTGGTGTTACGCTAGACCTGGGGGTTGGTTTCTTCCAGCAGAAGGTAAGACACCAAAATTCTGTTTTGTTTGTGTATTTAACTATGTCTTATCGTCAGAGGAGACGGTGGATTTCAGTTGATCCACAAAATCATGCCTAAATTGTTCTTTGTCGTTAAGCATACGTTAAGCTTACTCCAGCAACTTGGGCCTACATTTACTTAAATTTTTCTTTAAAAAATTATAAATTTTCTAATGTCTTGGGCTGAATGGGTGATGTCTTTTTTTTCAGTATTTTATTCAAGTTTTATTTTAAGTGAAGGGGAGGAGCTAATTCCACACAAAATGGAAGACTATAGTGTACCCATTAAACTGCTAGAATATAGTGGTGAGGGTACAAGAGGAGTCAGTTGAGAACTCTAGTGTTGTCAGGGTGTGACCTAACTGAAAGCCAGAGAACCTGAAAGCTATTTCATACTCTGGTGATATGGAAAAAAAAAAAAAAAAAACCACCACAACACAAGGAAAAATTAAGTCCTGAATGACTGGCTCCATCATGCCCAGCCTCTTCACCCTAAAATGGCACAAAAGAAATAGCTAACCACACCCTAAAGACTACTTTTGGTGTAAAACAGGTAACTGATGGGCTAGGATGGGAACAGGGCACGATGGGAACAGGGTGTGGTGATCCGTCTAAAAACGTCCCTTTCAAGAAGGTGGCAGGTGTTTACATGCTTCCTAGCAGATAGGATCAGGACACCAGGGTTCCATGCTCGGGAAGTCACAATTTCATCTGGGGACTGGGTACAGATTTACAAAGGACCCACACGTTTCCACCTTCTACTTATAGCCTGGCATCTCGAGAGGGGCTCCTCCCCAACCCACGCCTACAGCTAAAACAGACCCTTTCTGGAATGGGGTTTCTGCTGTGCCTCTGAAATGGTAAACACCTTAAAGCCGGAGGTCTAATGTGGTATTTATCAACTCTCGCATCCCCAACATACAACATTAAAAGGTACACTAAATTCTGAAAGGTAGCTATGCTGCAAAATAGTTTAAAATTAAACGATTGTACAATATTCATTTACGATTGAAATTCTAGTCCTAAACCAAGCTTGTGGCCACCCGCATTGACATTCTTGCCATCCAGCAGGGCTGATGTTTTAGGGTCTGCGTGTACCCTAAGCCAATCAGACTGGAGTTGTTCACTTTGGCTGAAAAGCAGGCATCAGGGTCGTCCTGGTTCTTGGCTGCTATTCCAAAGCAAGTGTTACTGTTTCCTGCAGTCCAGGTCAGACTGACAGCAGCCTCCAACTTCTTGTTCACCTTCTGGTAAATGGAGCCACCGAACTCTGTCCCATCGTTCACACTGAAGGTGGAATTCATCTTGTAGCCAACTGCAAAGTTGCTCTGGGTCACTCGGGACTTCGAGGTCTCAAAATTCATCTGGTAGCCAGCCAGCCAACCCTCCTAGCCAAGCACCAAAGCACCCCAGATTGAGGGCCCAGCTATGTTAAAGTCCACGTCACAGCCCAGGTTGAGATGCTCCCTCTTGTACTCTGTTTTGATTTTAGCATTCCCCCCCCCCCAGTGTTAGGAGAGAAAAATGAACCAAAGGTCAGCTTCAGTCCACGAGCAAACTGGTCTTCCACAGTGATCTCGGTGCCCAGGGTGTTGTCCGTGTTCCACGTCTCTGTAAATGTTAGCCCATACTCAGTCCATCTGTACTTCGTTTCCAGACTGCCCTTCACTTTGGTGGTCTCCGTGTAGGCAGAGCCTGAGCTGGTAAATTCCAATCTATTCTCGGACATTGTTTTCAAATCAAGTTTTATTAAGCCAAAGCTGTAGCCCTTGTTGAAGATATCCTTGGTGGACTTGCCAAGATCAGTGTACGTGGGATGCACAGCCATGTTCTCGGAGGCGGTGACAGCAGAGGCAGGGGCAGCTATGGCAGGGTTTGCAGCTAGGAGGCTGGGAGCACAGGGAATGGCCCAGTGATGTCTTAGGGTTTTACTGCTGTGAACAGACACCATGACTAAGGCAACTCTTATAAAGACAACATTTAATTGGAGTTCGCTTATAGGTTCAGAGGTTCAGTCCATTATCATCAAGGTGGGGACATGGCAGCATCCAGGCAGGTGTGGTGCAGGAGGAGCTGAGAGTTCTATGTCTTCATCTGAAGGCTATAGTGGAAGATTGGCTTCCAGGCAGCTAGGTGTGGAGAATTATAGCCCATGCCCACTGGGAAACAACAAGTCCACACCTCTTAATAGTGCCACTCCCTGGCCCAAGCATATACAAATCATAACAGGTGACCTTATGAACAGGAAATCTTTCTAGCACCTGTCTTTAAAACTTTAAAAACGGTTCTAGTGAAAGCTTTTTAGAGTCTACTTGATCAGTTTTGGACAAAGTTCTGTCCAGGCTGCAGTATCTGGCTGTGGTCTGCGGGACACCACCCCACCCCACCACTCTAGGCACATTATTTTTTAAACATTTTAAAGAGAATAACGGGTTTTACAGATCTTTGGTTTAAAAGGTGGTATGAATCAAGAAAGAGAAAGGAGTAGAATTTTCTTATTTCCTTTGAGCTTTTCTCCTGCTGGAGCTGTTTAGACAAGGAAGGATTGGAGCTCAGGGAATGCTCACAGGGGGAACTGTTTCACTCCCCCTGTGCATTCCTCGTAGATGGCAGGGTCCCTGGGTGAGAGACCCTGCTCCTTCACCCTCCATACACTGAAGGACCAGATGCTGAACGGGAGTCAAGCAACCAAATAAGTACGGCTCCTACTCAGGGATTGGGACAGGTGGAGGATTTTGTACTTTCTCAGGGTGACCTGGCAGAGTCAAAAGGATTTTGGTCCCCAACAGAAGAAAGTAGAGGTCTTAAGCTGAGTGGGAATGAGGTCACACACAGGAGAAAGGTACTGGTCAATAAAGAGAAAACAAAACTGACAGGAACACACACACACACACACACACACAACACACACAGGGGTAGGGGGGAGAGAGAGAGAGAGAAACATCCATGGCTGATCACGACACATTCATGCATTCTTGAACCTGAAGAGAGAAGAATCCAGTGCTGTCTCATGGATCACGGACACTGGATCAGCAGCTGTATCTATCCTCTTCTATGTGTCCAAACAGAAAGTGCCTTAACCACACAGGGCTCCAGAGGTGACAGACCATGTGGCTTTATAACGTGTTTCATTTTGGGATGAGGGTGTCAGACTCCTCTGATGCATTAGGCAGTGATTGATCAAAGGGAGCCCTGCGGACCTGGATCATCTCAGATTGTGCACTCCTAGGAGTCCCCTGCCCACTGCACTCTTCTTTGTTCTATGGGATGTTGAGATTCCCTGTGTCTCAAGGTCTAGTCTCTGGGATATCCATCGAACTTAGAGAAATGTAGGCTATCATCAGACAAGACTACTCAGACATAGGTTTAAGCCAATAGAAACTTTACCACTGACCAGTGACTACACTAACTGTTTGGGACCCCAGTGCAGAACTGAGCCTTTCTCAGAGTGAGCATTTAAGCACACAAACCATGTTCTGGGTTGACATACTTCAGTTAACACCAACAGTTAGCCAAAAGTAGAACTACAGAAGGCACAAAGCAAGGCTAGTACACCCAGAGATTTTCCCAGAACTATGGACTAGCTGTGTTTTCATTTTTGGCAGGTGACACTGTCTATATGCTGAGTTTTCCAGCCTGAATGGCACTTCCATCATGGAGTAAGCTGTGCTATTACACCAGCGAGTGAGGGCCTTTCATAGTCAAGTCAGCTTTTCCTACAATCTCTTGCTTTCTAAAATGTGTTTGGCAGTACTCATGAAACTCACTAATGCTTTGCTAATAAAGGGACTAAAGCAGAAGATGATAAAAAATAAAACAGGGGGAATCAATGAATGGATGTATAATTCACCTCATTAAGAGTTTAGGTACAGAACATGGGTGTCTAAAAGCCTCCCTTGCTATCTTCATACTTCTCTGCCTAGCTCTAGACTAACATCTCCTGCACAGCGTTTGCCTGGCAAGTCCCAATGGAACCAAGCCAGCCCACAGTATGTCTATACTGTCAGGCTACACTAGATGTGTACCTTCTGGCTGAGTTTCCTTAGCGAGTTTCCCACAAACAAGCCCACCTGTACCATCTCTAGATGACCCACCCTATTAGTTCTGTTTACAGACCTGCTGTACTGGCCCAGCCTGAAGCCAGCCAGACTGTCACATGTCAGACACACAGAGAAAGAAAGTCTACATGTTGAGGCTATATCATAGAAGCACAAACAATATGAACAGCCAAAATGGTATCCCCACCCCAGAATCCAGTAGTCTTACAGAATTGTCCTCCAATGAGTATTAGTACCCAGATGGATCCAAGGACACAGGTTTGAAAAAACTCATAAACATTATCAAAGAAATCTAGGGTTTAAGGAACACACAAAGAAAGAGTTCAATGGATTGAAAAAAAGGATAACAATGAATGTCTGAGTGATGTCTAAACAATATCCAGCTAAATGAATTGAGAAGATTTGAAACCTCAGTTCAGTACCAGGAGCTCAGGTTTTGATCAGATCATTAATAAGGTCATAGTAAGAGCTTATTTAAAGTGAGAAAAGACATCTCACCAAGATCCCACAAAAACATAGGACAGGACAGGAAAACAAACTCCCCATTGCTCATTATTTTTAAAAGGCCTGGGAACAGAATAACAAGAGAGTACTGAAAGCTGAGAGAGAAAAAAATCCACAAGTCACATATGAAGGAAAACCCCTCAGAATGTCAACTGACTTGGAAATGATAAAATCCAGAAGAACCTGAGACATGCACTTCAGTACCTAAAAGATGGCTAATGCCTATCTAGACTGCAGTATCTAGGAAAACTATCTGTAAAGTTGAAATAGAAAGAACAGCTTCCCAGGATAGACGCAGGCTAAAGGACACAATCAGCAGTGGGCTCTACAGTGGACGCTGGGAACAACTCTTTGGACCAGAGAGAAGAGTAAGCACAGCAAAGAGACTATAAAGATAAGAACATATGAAGCTATAATTATTGAAGCACAAAATGGACAAGTAATAAAAAAGCAATACCCCCAGAAAATGACAATTCGCACATACCATAAAATAATGATATTAATGGCATCAGCACCCTAATCAAAAGATACACATTAACTGAATGAATGAATAAATGGATGAACAAAATCCAGCTGCTTGTTGTATAGAACTTCATTTAACCTTCATTACCTCAAAGGAAACAAGTGGAAAGACTATTTGAGGCAAGTGAGACCAGGGACCAAGCAGGTATTACTATCTTGATACCTAACAAAATAGACGTTAAAAACAAACAAACAAAGCCAAGAGATAAGGAAGGACAATTCATGTAGCATGTATGTACCAAACTGTGGCACAGCCAACTTCATAAAAATTAGATTGGACTTAAAAAGACACAGATTATCTCAATGCAGCAACAACTGATGATGTCATTACATATGCTCTACAGTAGACTGGTCCTCTGGAGAAGAAACAGAAAAATATCAGAAATAATTGACAGTATACAGTTAATGGGCTTAACAGATATCTATGGCTCTATCACTCAAATGTCAAGGAATATACACGTATTCAACACCTCAGGAAATCTTCCTAAAACAGATCACATCCTGGAATATGAAACAAACCTTAACCCAGACAGAAAATGTGAAATATCTCTATGCATCCTATGTGCCTACCCTGGATGGAACCCAAAATCAACAGCACAGGAATTCCCAGTACTTACATAATACAAACCCATAGAGATTAAACAACACTCAAACATACACCAAGAAAAGATGGTAAATATTCTTTAATTTAAATAAACAGAAAAAGAACACCAGAAAATCTCAGATACTTGTTAAACATTGTCCCATGAGCGGTATGTGAAAGTCTAAACTCCTCCATTTAAAAAAGTCAGAATGACCACGAATAACTGGCTGAATGAGGCCACTCAAGACTTTGAAACAAGAACAAACCTAACAGATGTCCGGTAGATGGCAAGAAATAATGAAAATTGGAGCAGAACTTAAGGAGATAGAAACAAAGTAATGCAAAGAACCAACAAATCTAAAAGCGGATGTTTTGTTTGGTTTGGTTTGGTTGTTCTTTTTCTTTGATTTGATTTTTTTTCAACAGTAAATTAAGAAAAATTAAAATTGATTTTGCCCAACTCACCAAATGAAAGAAAAAGATAATCTCAATGAACAAAATCACAGATGAACAGGGAACCACTTAACCAGAGTCCAAGGAAACTCAGAACATTGTAATGCAATACTTAAAGCCATATACTTCATTAAGTTGGAAAATCTAAAAGAAATGGATGAATTCTTAGATTCACGGGAACCGGGAAAGTTAACGTAAGGGGAGATGAACAGGTTAAACAAATAAAAAGATTGAAACAATTAAAAAAATCCTTCTGACTAAATAATGCCCTGGCCCGGAAGGATTCACAGCAGAATCTAACAGAGATTCAAAGATCTACAATCAACGTATGAAATATTTCAAAACTAGAAACAAAAGCAGCACTTTCACACACCGTCCAAGGAGCCAGTATTTTTCTAACACAAAACCCTTTAAAGATACCACAACGACAGCAACAACAACAACAACTACAACAAACGTACTGCAATCCTATATGTGTCAGCAATATAGATTCCAATTTCTTCCATAGAATACTTAGAAACAGAATGCAGGCATATATTAAAAGGATCATATGCTCTGTGGGCCCAGTAAGCCGGCTTAGCCAGCTTGGCAGGCTTGGCACACACACTACCATAAGCTTGCATATGCACGGTAGACCTACCCTGACGGGTGCTACTGCAAAAAAAGCAAAGGTGACAAGTGAGATGGGAGAAATAAAGGCACTGAGCACTGCAGGCAGAGCATGAGCTGTGGGGAGAGGTGGAACTGGAGATGTTACTGTGGGGACTGGAGAGAGAGGGGCTGGGGTTGATGGTGGATTATGTACTGCCCAGTGGTGTCCACAGGATGGTGGGTGTGCAGCAGCCTGGAACTTACACAGATGCAGGCTCAGGCCCTAATCAAATTGCCTGGGTGAGAGATCACTCTAGATCTCTCCAATGATGGAAGCCCAAGATGAGGAACCGTGTCCTTTCTGGATTGATGTTCTCAAAGGACCACTATGTCCTGTGCTAGTGCTGAGGTTTGTTTGTGGGTCAATGGTGCTCACGTGCCTGAGGTCTGGGTTGACATCTGAGGACTGTGTTGTCACTTAATGACATATGTCCTATTCTGTTACCTGGTTCATGTCTTGGGGCTGTGCTGACCCGGGGGAACATACTGATGTGAGTGGCCTGCTCAGCCACCTGAGAACATAGTGAGAATCTGGTCCCGGTTGTGGCCAAGAGCCATGTCTGGTTCCATGGCATTAATGCGATTAGGGCTGTATTGATGGCCATGACCTGAGTTACTGCCAAAGGCCATATGGATATCTGCTGTCTGTGCTGCAGCCTGAAGCCTTGTTCATGTCTGTGGGCAAATATGAGAGAGTGGAGCACATCCATGCGGGTGGCCTGTGCTGCCCCCGGCGTCCATGGGGATATCTGGCCTATATTGTCAAAGAGGGCCAGGTGGGAGTCCGCGGCTTTATTCTGGCCTGGTCTGTGTTGATGTCCATGTTCTGTGCTACCACAGCGAGCCATGCAGATATTCATGACAGGTGTTGCAGCAGGACGCTGTGTTGATACTCTTAGGACATGCTGCCACCGAAGGTCACACGGCTGCTGCTGGGGATAAAATGTTCTGAGTGGTTATCTCTGCTACCCAAGGCCATGGCGATATCTTCTCTGTGTTGGTACAGAGAGCCATGTCTCAGAGTGTCCTGAGTTGCCATTGAAAGTCAAGTGGATATCCACCCTTTATGCTGCAGCTGGAGCCACAGTGACGTCTATGATCTCAGCTGCAACAGAGGGTCTCACACGGGTTTGTGGCTCGACTGTAACTGAGAGTCGTGTTCCTGGTCTGTGCTGATGCCAGAAACCATGGGGAAGCCCAGAAGCCATGCTCCCTTCGTCCACAATGAACACAGAAGCTAATTTCACAGTGCTATCAATGACTGCAGATACACAGCTGAGGAAGATGGACATGGAAGAATTCTGTGACAACCTCTATCTCCGCCATAACACTCACCCCCTCCAAATAGCAGGAGCCTAGATAGGAAGCCACCAAAGTGAACTCTTGAAAACTGCAACAGGATGCTGGGGTGTCACCCTCCACAGTAGATGACTTCCAACAGGGTTGCAGGAGGTAGAGGACTCACCACCATCTAGGGGGCGGGCCTCTGAGACTCTGAAAGCATCTAAGTGGATGCACAGACAACAGAAATTGGAATGTTTTGCGCTTTAGTTTGTTTGTTTTTCCTAGAGGGGTTGGTAACAATGGTGGAGGAAGGAGAGGGAAGGACTGGGAAGCAAATCTGAGAGGAATATATGGTGTGGAATCCCCAAAATCAATTTTATTATTTATTATATGGGGGGAAAATCATACATCACATTCAAGCTGTCTCCATGCATGAGATGGCGGGAGAGTTCATCCACATTAGCCAATGGGTGTAATAATTAATCTGCCTAGACTGAAAAGAAAATTTACATGAACATCTCAATACATACAAAAAACCCTTCCACAAAATTCAATATATCTTCATGGGAAGGGCACAAGAAGATGAAAAGAATTCTCATGGGCACAGCAAAAACAACAGTGTGAAAACGGCCATTATAGCAAAGGCAATGCAGAGAATTGATGCAATCCCAATCAAAATCCTCCTGACACTCTTCGGAGAAAAACTTACAAACACTTTAATTGATTTGGAAGCACAAAAGAGCCCAGAGAGGAGAGCGTGTATGGGATACTGGAGACACAAGCATTCCAGATTTCAAAAGACATTGCAGATTTGTGGTAATAAAAACAGCATTGTCCTGGTCAACACACAGACATGTAGACCAGTGAAACCAAAGCAAAATCCAAACATAAATCCAGGTAACTACAGGCACCTGATGTTTGAAAAAGATGGTAAATACACACTGGAAAAGAGACAGCATCTTCAGCCTCTGGGCTGGGAATGCTGGACTTAGACACATTGAAGAATGAGATTAGACCAAAATGTATCACCTTGCACTAAAACTAACTCCACATGTATGAAGGACCTGAAAGTGAAACCTGGAGCATTAATTAATTCATTAATTAATGCCGTGCCCTACGAGGTATAGGCTCAGGAAAGGACTGTCTGAATAGCGCCTGGTTGCTGAGGAATAAAGGACAGCAATGGACAAGCAGGACCTCATAGAGCTAAAAGGACTCCGTGCAGATAGAGAAACAATTGAATGAAGGAGAAGCCCACTGACTAGGAGAAAATGCTTACCATCTAGACATCTGAGCGAGGATGAATGTCCAGAATAGACAAATGACTTCAAGATAGAAGAGTCAACAAAGCAAATGTCACAGTTACAGAATAGGCTAAAGATCGGAACAGGGTTTGCTTAAAAGAAGAAATAATGGCTAGAAATAATTATAAATATGTTCCATACCCTTATCAATTAGAGAAATGCAAATTAAACCCACGGTGATCTTTCTTCTCACAGCACTCGGAATGACTCAGTTTAGGAAAGCCACTGGAGAGAATGCTGTGGGAAAGAGAACTATCCTTCATCACTGGTGGGAGTGCACACCGCTGTAGCCACTCTGGAAACCACTGCGAAATATCTGGTAAAGTTACACGACCTACCACAAAACCCAGTTGTGACACTCCTTGATATATGGTCACATGCTTGGATGTCCTACCCCACAGATCCTTGCTAAGCGATGTGCATTGCTGCTCTAATGAAGTCCCCCAAAAGAACTTAAATGTGCTTCAACTGATGAGTGAGTATTGAAATGTTGCCAGGATATTTATTTACTTATTTTTAAATCTTTTTTACTAATTTATTTATTCACTTTATAGCCTATGAGAGCCTCCCTCCCTTCTCTCCTCCCAGTCCACACTTACAAATCTCTCCCCCCATTACCCTCTCCTCTTGGCTTCAGAGAAGGGAAAGCTGACCCTTAGGTACCACTTCACCCTGGGACATCAAATTACAGCAGGGCTAAGTGCATCTTGCCCACTGAGGCCCAACCAGTCAGTCCAGATAGGGAAAGGAGATCCAATGGCAGGAAACAGAGTCAGTGACAGCCCCTGCTTTAATTGTTAGGGGACCCACATGGAGATCAAGCTGCACATCTGTCTCTAATGTCTGGGGGGCAGGCTAGGTCCCCTCCACTCAAAACTGCTCATGCCACCTGAGAAAAGAGAATCACAACCAAGAAAATGCCCCCATTAGATTAGTCTGCCACATCATGTGTCTGAGGGGCTAGGCACACCCTCTACCACTGAAGCTAGGTAAATCAGCCCAGCTAGAAGAACAAATACCACACACAGGCAACAGGTTTTTGGGATAGCCCACACACCAGTTGTTCAGGGACAACACAAAGACTAAGATATATTTCTGCTACATATGTGTGGGGAGGCCTAGGTCCAGCCAGTGTATGTTCTTTGGTTGGTGGTTCAGACTCTGAGAGCCCCAAGGGTCCAGGGTAGTTGACTCTGTTGGTCTTCCTGTGGAGCTCCTATCCCCTTCGGGACCTGAAATCCTTCCTCCTATACTTCCATAAGAGTCCCCAGGCTCCATCCACTATTTGACTGTGTGTGTGTGTCTGCATCTGTGTGAGTCAGATGCTGGGTGGAGGCTCTCAGAGAACAGCCATGCTAGACTGCTGTCTGCAAGCATAACAGAATATCATTATTAGTGTCAGGGATTTGTGCTTCCTTACTGGATATGTTTCAAGTTGGTTCAGTTATTGGTTGGCCATTTCCTCTGTCTGTACCTTATCCCCAGTAACTGCATTTCTTGTAGACAAGATAAATTTTTGGTTGAAAATATTGAGGTTGTGTTAGTGTCCCTATTGCTTCAGAAGGGTTCCTGCTTGGCCAAAGGAGGCAATCTCCCTAGGCTCCATATTCCCCAGTGCTGTGAGTCAAAGCTATGGACACCCCAATTGATTCTTTGGTGCCTCCCTTATCCCCAGGTCTCTGTCTCTTCCTGGAGATGCCCAGTAACACTCAGTTCTAGTTTTCCATTCATTCTCATGGCCATCCGGGCAGCCCCTGCCCCTCCCCATACCTTACCCAGAACCACCACCCTCCACTTCCCTCCCTCCATCTGCCTTTCACAATCATTCCATTCCCCCTGCCCAGTGTATTGCAAGCATCCTTGCTTGGAGGGCATTTTCTTAATTAGTGATTGATGTGGAAGGACCCAACTTATTCTGCAGGGTACCATCCCTAGCAGGTTATCCTGTGTTCTATAAGAAAGCAGACTTAGCAAACTATGACCTAACAAGCCAGTCAGTAGTATTACTCAGTGGCCTCTGCATCTGTTCGTGCCTCCAGGTTCCTGCCTTGACTTCCCACCCTGACTTCCCTCAGTGATGGAGAAAGAGACGTGGGGAAGGTCTTAATAACACTTGGGATGTTTGAAAATGCTCTAGTAACTTTATTTTATAGTTCATTAAAAATGCAATATAGATATCAATTCAAAACTACAAGATGAAATCGATTTTCATGTATTTGTGTGTATAAGATACATGTGTGTATGTACATACATACTCATATGAATATAAAGTTTTAAAAATGTAACTCCATTTTGAGTGAAAATGCTCCTACCAAGAGCAGCAGCCTATCAGAAACTCCAGTGTCAGGCTCGGCAAACCTCCCTTCTAGTTACTGATTGGGGAGTTGAAATGAGCCCAAAGGTTACTAAAGGTTCTTGTCACTGTCTGTATTTGACCCACAACTTAAACTAAAACACAGTTGTTGAAGGCTCCATCCATTTCAGACACTGAACTGTGTCTAATCCGGAAGCCTCCTCTCTGAGGACTAGCTGACACAGACCTGGAGGAGCTACTCAAGCGTCCACTGGACAAATTCAATCAATACTCCTATCTGGCTGCAACACAGATCACAGCAATATGCAAAATGGCAAGATATCCCGAAAGGTGCAACAATGGGCTTTTACTTTTGATGTAACCAATAGCTAGCTAGTTGGACTTAAAGACAAGCTCCAAAGGAGGGAATTACTGCCTGTTTTGTCCAGGTAGTCATGGAACCTAGAGTACAACCGATTACTGCCAGTTTCCTAAACCTGTATAGTTTCTAAAGGCATTAGAAATGCTTATCCTTAAAACTCTGTACTTAAAAGTGTCACTCCTCCCCTCATCAAAGAAGCTCCTTTTTCACCAGAGGGAGACCTTCCAGAAATTCACAACTGGTCAAAAAGCAGAGAACAAACAATGACTGTGTATCCTATCCACAGCCATAATTAACCCATCTAGAATGCAACTCTCACAGGAAGACTCAGGGCACATTGCAGAGGAAAGACAGGAAAGACCATAGAGCCAGAGGACTAGCATGCCAGTTTGGGAGGCATTGACACCTGTATATGACAGGGGAGCAGCACCAATATAACCTAACAATAATGTTATCCTAAAGGGGAGCAGCACTGTGGCCATGTCAGTTGTTCTGCCAACATGGCTGGAGACAGAATTGCTACCCCTAGATGAAGAACTACAGGAAAGAACTATAGCAGCACAACAGTTGCTGAGAGATGGAGATTAAATCTTCAGGAAACATGAGGCCCTGCTGGGTCATATGACCCCTGGTGGAATACACTAACCACATACACCTATAAGCAATGCCACATAGACTCATCAATCTGTATTCATCAAAATATGTGTTGGATATGTATGTATACATGTGGGAATGTCTATATAGGAGACAATAATCAGAAGAACAGGAGGAGGAAGGATACATTTGAGAGGGAGCTATACAGCATGAGTTGGGGTCAACACAGCAGGAAATGATGCACATGATGTATGTAGAGAACTCATGTACAAATTTGTGAAATACATTACATTAATAACTACAACAGTGTCTAATAGCATGGAGTCAAGCCTGTGGCTTCTAAAGTCAAAGGATTGTCTACTGCAGTTATGCTGATTCACATTGACAGAGACACATTGCTCCTCCTGCTCTGAGTTCCTTGCTTTTCTTTGTTTTCTCTTCCTTCCTCCACTTGGCATAGCCAAGGTACCTTGTGCGCATTTGTGAATCAGGCTTTCCCCTATCTTTGTTTCTTTTACTACAAACTGGTTATGGACTAGGACCTTGGCATATTCTCTATCAAGCACTCTACATGAAACATGGTAGGCTTTCCCAGGAGGCCTGGACAATCCACATACTTCATACTGAACCAGAATATCCAACATGCTCATCTACAAATTATAGGTGACATCATCTGCCATGAAAACTAACCAGGACGTCAATAGGAGAAGTAAGAGGACTTAGATGTCTGTGGCAGAGGTCCATGTGCACAGGAAGCCAATAGGAGGTGAAGGACTCAGAAGTCAGGTGCAGTGGTCCATGTGCACAGGAAGCCAATAGGAGGTGAAGGACTCAGAAGTCAGGTGCAGATGTCCATGGGCACAGGAAGCCAATAGGAGGTGAAGGACTCAGAAGTCAGGTGCAGAGGTCCATGGGCACAGGAAGCCAATAGGAGGTGAAGGACTCAGAAGTCAGGTGCAGAGGTCTATGGGCACAGGAAGCCAACAGGAGGTGAAAGACTCAGAAGTCAGGTGCAGTGGTCCATGTGCACAGGAAGCCAATAGGAGTTGGAGAACTGGGAAGTCTGGGGCAGTAGGCCATGGGCACAGGCATGTAGTATATATTCAGCCTTCAGCACATAATATGCTGAAGTCCAATTTCCCATGCCGTAGTCATTATATGTACTCCTATATTTCTTTTCAAGGGTGTCAACCTCATGGTTTTATGAATATAGCAGCTTAAAGAAAAATATACATTGAGCAAACCTGAACAAGTAAGGAGCAAAGCCTGTTGTTTCTACTTTTTGGAATGTAAAAGTTTGCAACCACGGCATGCAAGCATAAGAGAGTTAGTTCACAACATCAAAATGGAACTTTGTGGATGATACTTCAGTCAATAAAGTGTTTTGCATACAATATAAGGACCTGAATTCAATCCCTGCAACTTACGTTTAAAAAACAAACAAACAAAAAGCCATGTCTACAGGCAGACAGTTGTTATCTCAGTGCATTCCAGGGAGAAGGAGACTTTGGAGCATCCCTGTTTACACAGCAAGTTACAGACCAATAAGAGACACAGTGTCAAAAAATAAGATAAAACAAAATAAAATAAATTAAAATTAAATAAAATGTGGATAGCATCCAAGGGATAAACCAGAGAGTGTCTTCTGTTCTCCATACAAAAAGATGGCGCCTTCCACAAACAAACATGTTGCATAAGCTCAGGGAAGAAGAACAGAATGTACAAACTTGATGACCAGTGTATGCAGTGGATTGTGAGAACCCTCACCTTAGCCCTAGCCCTGGGACTTCAAGCTCTGTGGTAAGGACGATGTGCTCTCTGCAATCTCCATAGCTTTTCTTTAATAATCTAGGAACATGGAATGGAGATAACAGTGATCTATGAAAGTTGTCAGTGAAATGTGAAAAACATCTGACCCACGGTCAGACCTCAAATGAAGAACTGTGGAACTTCTGATACCACAATTAAAGGGAATTTGGGCCGGTGAGATGGCTCAGTGATAAAGGCTCCCAAGCCAGATGCCCTGAGTTTGATTTCTTGGATCCATCCAAAAGTTACCATCTGATTTCCTCATGGAAGCTAGGGCATATATTCTTATCCTGGAAATAATTTTTAACAAAGTTAAACAAAGTAATATGAGGAATTGAAAGTAAGATCACGGTGACCTGTAAAGAATAGAATGGCTCTTGAAGTCCTGAAATCAATATGTCCCTTCTGGGATGTGGGGCGATCACTAAAACCTTTGGTGGAAGTGTAGGAAGGTTTATAACCGCTCTCCCTATTAGTTACATATGGTATTTTGGAAAAATGAGAATAAAGTCTATGATGCCTTTTCCAATGTTTTAAATAACCTGAAAGATGGACAAGAGGCCAGCCATTTAAGTGCTGTTTCTCCATGCAGGCTGAAATTCCCAGAAGACAGTGCTGGGTCAAAGCTCACAACCAAGCCGCCTTTGGAATGTAGGGCAGAGCTCTCCAGAGCAGGCTACTGTTGATGCTGCTACACAAAACTTTCTGAGGAACTAAGACAGATACCACTTCCCCATCTGTTTTAACCTCTGACATTATCTGTCTTAACCTCCTGTTCATCAAATGAACTTTCATCCCTGTGAAACAGCTTCTGGCCATCACAAGCCTGGTGGCCTCTGAGGGTGCTGGTAGTTCATTGTATGTGGGCCTTTGGTGACTGGGTGATTGATAAATAGACTATATTTTCATGGAGCTTGTGAGGGCTTTGGGGTCGAGAAGATACCCTGACCTTATGTGGGACACAGAAACCAACCTGGAAACAAGGACCTGTGTCCCTCAAATACAGGTAGGACACTTTAATGTGTATAGTAAAAATTCACTTGGACATAGAAAAACAGCTTAGTCAGGAATCCTGCTATACCCAAGGCTGTATCTGGTAACCACAACACAGAGACATAACTCACTAAAGATGACCAAATACAGTCCTAGAACTCCATGATATTAACTGGACAGTATATAAGCAAAACCAAGAGCAATGCTCAGCTCTGCACATCTGGAGAGATAACACCTTGATCTGCCCTGTTGCTGTTAAGTCTCCCCCTGGTTCTTGACTCTAAAATCAGAGTCTGTTAGAGACTGGGCCTGACCTTCAGCTAAGATACATCACACAGCTGAGCAGCCTTGGGGAGATAGGCTTAGGACAAAAGTTAGCATTTATACTATGAATTTTGTGTAGTGACTCTCAACATAATAAAATACACCTTTGGTAAACTAACTAAGTTGATATGCCTTCTTGCTCAAGACTGACATGTATTCCATCTGTGTAACAGTTCTGGGGTTTGTCCTCTTTCAGTAAGACAGTGGGAATCAGTGTGGACTTTGGCACCCTTTGATAAAGGGGCTGGAGATAGTGTTTAATACAAGGAGATTCTGAGAGGCTGAGGACTGGAATTCCTGACTGGGCTGAGGAGCCCAAGCAGCAGAACAAGGGACAGCACTGAGACAGGAGTGGGGGAAGCAGAAGGAGACTTCCTGAGCTGTGCAGTCCACTCTATGCACCCTAGAATTTGATCTCATGGGCCTATCTAACAACTGCTAGATACTGAAATGTTGCATGGCTGTGAATCTTAATTTTATCCCCCCCCATATGCAAAGGATGCTATCTGCTTCAAAGGGATTTTTAAAAGAGTTTGCAAAGAAGCTAAATGCAATGCCTATTGCAGTGTGGATGATGAGTACTGTCTCTAAAGATTAGTCTCAGGTTTATGCTGATTTGTTCGCAAAATGTGCCTTTTCACTCAGTTTGTTTAATACTAGAAATTGTTTCCAGTCTACAAGATATCACATCATTCATAAGAGCACAGAAGAGTATCTGAATATAGCCTGTAAGTCAATGGGAAACCACATCAGGAATGCTGGGGCCTTTTGTCTTCCAGTCATTGCATCCCTGGGGGAACATTTGCTGAATTACCTACTGGAGATCCACTATAAATCCACTGCCATCCTTGAGGGAAAGGGAGAGTGGAATATGAATGGTTGGGGAAAGACACACAGCTCTATCTTCCCTAGTGATAAATAACACACACACACACAGAGAGAGGAGAGGGAGAGGGAGAGGGAAGGGAGAGGAGAGGAGAGAGAGGAGAGAGAGGAGAGGGAGAGGAGGAGAGGGAGAGGGAGGGAGAGGGAGAGGAGAGGAGAGGAGGGAGAGGGAGAGGGAGAGGGAGAGGGAGAGGGAGGGAGAGAGGGAGAGGAGAGAGGGAGAGAGGAGAGAGAGAGAGAGAGAGAGAGAATACATGTATAGCCCAGGCTGGCCTTGAACTCATGAACTTCCTGCCTCTGCTTCCTTCAGCAAATCCTACTGGTTGCCACAGCTTGTAGAAGAATGTAAATTGATCCATATTATATTAACTTGTACAAAGCTCAAGTCCAAGTGGATCAAAGACCTCAACACGAACACACATATACTGAGCCTGAGAGAAGAGAAATGGGGAATACCCTTGATGCATTGGCACAGGAGAAAATTTCCTAAACAGAACATTAATGGCTCAGGCTCTAAGATCAAAAATTGACAAATGGGACTCATGAAACGGAAAAGCTTCTGTAAGGCAAAGGACACTGTCAATAGGACAAAATGGCAACCCACAGATTGGGAAAATGTCTTCACTAACCCCACATCTGATAGAGGGCTAACATCCAAAATACATAAAGAATTCAAAAAATTAGACTCAAAAAAAAAATAACCTTATTTAAAAATGGAGTACAGAGAATTCTTATCAGAGGAATCTTGCATGGTCAAGAAGCCCTTAAAGAAATGTTCAACATACATAGTCATTAGGGAAATGTAAATCAAAACAGTCCTGAGATTCCACCTTTTGCCAATCAGAATGGCTAAGGTCAAAAACTCCAGGGACAGCACATGCTTGCAAGGATGTGGAGAAAGAGGAACACTCCTCCATTGCTGGTGGGGTTGCAAGCTGGTACAACCACTCTGGGAATCAGTCTGTTGCTCCCTCAGAAAATTGGAAATGGCCCTACCTGGAGACCCTTCTCTACTGCTACTGGGCATATACCCAAAAGATGCTCAACCATGCCACAAAGAAACCTGCTCCACTATGTTCATAGCAGCATTATTCATAATAGCCAGATGTGGGAAACAACCCAGATGTCCCTCAACCGAAGAATGGACACAGAAATTGTGGTTCGTTTATACAATGCAATACTATTGAGCTATTAAAAAGGAGGAGGATATCATGAATTTTGCAGGCAAATGGATGGAACTGGAAAACATCCTGTGTGAGGTAACTCAGAAGGACATGCATGGTATGCACTCACTGATATGTGGATCTCAGCCAAAATGTATGGAATACCCATGATACCACCCACTGTCCATGAGAAGTTTAACAAGAAGAAAGCCCAAGTGAGGGTGCATCAATCCCATTTACAAGGGGGAACAAATTAACCACACGTGGCAGAGGGAGGGAGGTACCTGGATGGAAGTGGGGAGGGGGAGGGGGAAAGGGTCAGGGTCAGGTATGGGGTAGGGGACACAGGGGAGAAGCCCCGAGTGCCAGGAGAATGAATATAAATATGTAGCTTCTGGGTCGGTGGGGGGGGACCCTCTAGAAACTCCCAGAGACCTGGGATGTAAAATGTTCCCAGGACTCAATGGGGTAACCCTGACTGAAATGGCCAACAGTGGGGAGATGGAACCTGAAGAGACACCCCCAATAGATAGACAGGGGCCAGTGGAGGGATGGGGACATCAACGCACCTTCCAATTTTTGACCCAGAATTGTTCCTGTCTAAAAGAAATGCAGGGAAAAAATGTAGCAGAGACTGAAGGAAAGGCTATCCTGTGACTGGCCCAACTTGGGATCCATCCCATAGGCTAGCACCAATCCCTGACACTATTACTGATGCTAGGTTTGACACTATTACACTTGCAGACAGGAGCCCAGCATGGCTGTCCTCTGAGAGGCTCTACCAGCTGTGGACTGAGACAGATGCAGATACTCACAGCCAACTATTGGGCAGGGATCAGGAACCCCTATGGAAGAGTTAGGGGAAGGACTGAAGGAGCTGAAGGGGATGGCAACCCCATAGGAAGAACAACAGTATCAACTAACCTGGACACCTGGGAGCTCCCTGAGTCTAAGTCACCAAAGAGCATACACAGCCTGGTCCCCAGCCCCAGCACATATACAGCAGAGGACTACCTTGTCTGTCCTCAGTGGGAGAGGGTGAGCCTAATTCTATAAAGACTTGATTACACAAGGGAGGGTGGTGCTGGGGTGGGCGTGAGGTGGGCTTGGTGGGTGAGCACTCTCTCAGAGGCAAGGGGTGGGAGAAGGGGGTGAATAACTCTTGGAGTGGGTCCTGGGGGGGCAACATTTGGAATGTAAATAAATAATTTAAAAATCAAAACCAAAACCAAAAAAAAAGTGTCCAAACACAAGAATACATGGAAATGGAAATTATTTTTCCATGAAGTCAGTAATCCTTACCAAAGTGACCTCTTTCCCCAAGAAGACAGCTATGAATATCATCAAGCTAAACCACACCAGACTGCATCTCTGTAAAAGCTGCCAAAGTTACTTTAGCCATGCCATGGTGCTTTCCAGTCAGTTCAGGCTTGCCTAAGTGGTGATGGAAGAGACTTTTGGGCCCTCAGAGGTCTAGAACTCTAAGGAAGGAAGGAGAGAAACCTCAGAGAAAAGAAAACTGTGTGGTGACTTTTGTGTTTACTTTAGACTCCAGGAACCTGCTTCTCTAGCAAGAGATCATGTGAGCAAAGTACAAGGACCTTTGCAATCTCCAGATGCAAACAGCTGGGCCAGGGCAATGGCTCACTGCTTGAAGTGTTGGAGGCTCAAGCATCAGCACCTGAGATCTGATCCCCGCCACTGGCAGCAATCCCAGCCCTAGGAAGACTCCAGAAAACAGACTGTGAATTCCTGGTGCTTTCTGCTCTAGTATAGACACATCTGAGAAAACCTGTCTCTAAAGCCATAAGGGTGGGAGAGCAAAGGAAGCCGTGGAGGGAGATACCTTTGCCCACCTTGGGCCTACACCCGTTCAGAGGTCCCTGTCCACATACACTCACATGTACACGAACAGGCACGCACACACTTTCAAGAATCACCTGCTCAGAGGTACATAGACACACGCTTGTACACACAGACACACACACATTTTCAAGAATCACCAAAATCCTAAATCCGTAGCTGTGTGGCAGCCAGGAAAGGGCACAGGATGAGAGGATGGAGGCTCTTGACATGGGATCCAAGACTTTAGGGGGTGCTGCGCCAGAAACAGCTTGCAATGCTGGTGAAAAGCGGCTGGTAACCAGGAGTCCCAGGGTTCCCTGACTGGGAGACTGCGCAAAATGTGAACAGGGGTTACGTGAAAGTGTTTAAGGCCAGGGCTGAACCAACATGGTCGACAAGCTGCAGAAGGGAACCTGTTGAAGAAGGCAAGCTGCATGTGACTCAGCAAAGATTCTTCTGGCAAGACTCTCATTGGTCATTCTGGGGACACCAGGCCTTCTGCCTATAAATAAGGCAGTGCAGTTCATGATGGGAACTGAGTGTGACACAGGGGCCTCGACCCCTCAGCTTAGGCATTTCTCAGGGAGGGCCTGGCCCCCTTTGCTTCCAGGTCTGGCTGAGACACACGCGTGGTGGGGACCCTGCTCAAAGTCACAATCGGGTGCACCTCCCCAGCGCACTGGCAGCTAGAAGCTTCCCAGCGGCAGCCGTGCGGGGCGCCTGCGCAGTGGGCCGGCGGCTGTCGCTCTTTGCGGGAGTCGGGAGACCCCCGCCTCCGCCCCTCCGCTCCTCCGCCCCTCGCCCTCCGCTGCGCGCGCGCACGCGGACCCGGCCACGCGCGCGCACGCGCCTCACCTCGCTCAACCCCTGGCGCCGCAGCAACAGCGGCGCCGGCGGCGGCGGCGGCGGAGCGGGCGAGCGCGCGCGCGATCGCGGCGATCGGGAGGGCGGGGACCGCGCACGGTCCACTCCGGGGCTGTGCGGAGGCGCGGGCTCTGGGCTCCCGACTCCGGGCGGCGGAAGCGGCGCCTCCAATCAGGCGGCGGGCTCGCGACCCTCGGCGCGCCGGGCTGCTGCTGCCCGCCCCGCGGACTGACTGACGCGCCGGCTCGCCCCCGCCCGCTCGCCCGCCCCCGCCTCGTCTCCCCGGGCTCAGCTGAGACTCCGCTCCGCTCCACTCCGCTCTCCTCTCCTCCAGCCTCGCCAGGCCCTCTGCGTGCCAGCAGGAGCTCCTGGGCTGCGCGGCGGCGGCCCGCTCGCTAGGCAGCTGCAAGCGACCTCCGAGGCAGCGGCGGCGGCGGCGGCGGAGGCGCCGAGGATGAAGTGCAAGCCGAACCAGACGCGGACCTACGACCCCGAGGGCTTCAAGAAGCGCGCCGCGTGCCTGTGCTTCCGCAGCGAGCGCGAGGACGAGGTCCTGCTGGTGAGCAGCAGCCGCTACCCCGACCGCTGGATCGTGCCGGGAGGGGGCATGGAGCCCGAGGAGGAGCCGGACGGCGCGGCGGTGCGCGAGGTGTACGAGGAGGCGGGAGTCAAGGGGAAGTTGGGCCGCTTGCTGGGCGTCTTCGAGCAGAACCAGGACCGCAAGCACCGGACCTACGTGTTCGTGCTCACCGTCACCGAGCTGCTGGAGGATTGGGAAGACTCGGTCAGCATCGGCAGGAAGCGCGAGTGGTTCAAGATCGAAGATGCCATCAAGGTCCTGCAGTGCCACAAGCCCGTGCACGCCGAGTACCTGGAGAAACTGAAGCTGGGCGGCTCCCCTACGAATGGGAACTCGGCCGCCCCGTCCCACCACAGAGCGAGCCCTAGTATGTACCGCTCCCGCCCGGACTCCTGCCTGTCGCCTCCCCGCACTTGCCTCCTGCCTGCCAGGGGAGCACCTCTCCTGCCCTGTGCGCCTGCCCGCCCGCCCGCACGGGCAGGAGGGAGCTTCTTTTGTTTCCTTGGCAGGCAGACCTCTGAATCACGCTTGCAAACTGTCTCGGTTGCCAGGAGCTGTTTGTAGACAATTTGCACGTTTTTCAGATGCTTTTCCAATCGCTTCTTGGTGACACTGTAAAAATCTTGCGGTCAGCCACAGTTGCATGAGATTTGGAAAGGTGCCTTAACTGCTTGCCCTGCTCTTCTTAGGGGGTGTGCGTGTGCCTGTGTTTGTTCATGTGTGCGTCTGTGTGTGCTTGCGTGCCTATCTGCTCTGTGATGTTTTTGTTTGGATTTTTTTTTCCTTTAAACAGCCTTAACATGTGTTTGTGAGTGTGTGTGCGCGCTTTTGATCTTAGGCTTCTCCTGTTTTTTTTTTTTTTTTCTTAGTGGAGGGGCCTTAGAGTCCTAACAACTGGTGAGGGGCGCGTGTGAGTGGTGGGGGGCATCTTTTTATGTTTTTTCCTGATTTTCTCATTCACAGCCTTCACAGTGAATATGACTGGAGGGCGTCTCTCCACCAACATTCTAAATGTGCTCTACAAACCTGTAATAAATATACATGGATGCTGATACTAACTTAAGCATTTTATTCTATAAGTTACCTTTAAAAAATAATTTGCTAAACATAGAACATTTTCCCCATTGGTTCTCTGTTACATAAATCCATTGAAGTAAAATAGGTGTAGTCAGGGAAGTGATACTGTCAAAGAAATGAGTACAAACCTGCTTACCAAACGATTGCTTTTTATAAACCAAGCATGTAATCTCATAGCCTAAATAGTAAATTATTGACTATAGTTTTCACTAATTACTCAATATTCTCAATCACTGAATAGATATTCTCAGTAATCTCAGTCATAAGAGTCTACACCTATCCTAGAGAAATGAACTATTGCTTTATTTATGTATTGCATACATAAAAGTACCTCTTACCCAGAACATGCCACACATATGTTGGAAGTTTAACTACAATGTGGCATTCTAGACATAATAACACACAGTATTCTATTTTTACTTTTAGACTCTATTTAACTAATGGGGGAGACTATTGATTTAAGCAGGTTTCATTAGCATCCTATAAACATACGTTGTTTCATTCAAAAGTATTTGGATTGAGCAGTTGCAGTTCGCTGAGATTTTCTTTGGGATCCACAGAGATTGTTTATGAAATTTTCAAACTTCCAGTCCTTTCCATTTCCATATTTCATACCAATAACCCCAGCTAACATATTTTTAAATTCAATTTTATATAGACAAGTGAAATATCCTTTCCAGGGGTCAGTCTAGAAAAGTAAAGAATGAAAGCATTTAAATAGAATAATTCCAAGACATTCAGACAAAACAGCTGACTCAGAAAGAAAGCAAATCATGTCTATACCTTATATTCTTCTAAAGTTTGACAAGCAGGTGTGATTTTCTCCTTGGAGTGGTTACTTAGTGCCTATGCATTTTATGTGTTGAGTGCAATGAAGATGTACAGCTGAAAATTTCAGTTTATCCCCTTCCCCTCCAAATCCAGTACACTGATGCAAGATAATTAAGTCTTTTACACAAGATAATAGGAATTTGCTTTTAGCATGTTGTCTTAAAGGGCTGATCCCACCCCCATCCCCTCCCAACTGGACAAGTGCCTATGCTTATCCTTTCAAAAGCTTGAAGAAGCCATGCTGAAGTTGAAATAATTTTAATATGTTTGATGCAGGCACAATATGTATTAGAAACCTATGTTTTGTCAATCAGATCATTTTTTTTTTTTTTGCAAGAAGTAAGGGGCTTGAAACACAGCTACAAATAATTCCTTAATCTGGTTTTATTTGAGAGAATTGATGTAAGGCTTTATTTAGAAGGAAAACCTGAAGTGTGTAAGAACAAGAACAGGTAGCTTGTAACGTAGCCATATGGGCAGCAGTGCTTCTGGGACACATGGTTTAACAGGCTCTGGATGTGGAGTTGTTTCTCACTTCCTGTTAAATGGAGTTCCTTTAGAAGAAAGAACTCTCTCCCTGAACAGTTGTTAACTGGGAAGGGAGCTGAAATTGCTTAGAACATATATAATACTAACAGCTGGCCGAGCTTCTTGTTCCCAGAGTTCTTTTTGTGGAATCACCTATCATAGCTATGTTCCTAACTGACTGTTTTCCTAATAGAATATGAACTCCCTGAGGATTAGGACCCAACCTGAATCCTGCATAACTCAAGGGCCTCAAAAGAGGGGCTAAAATTTGGAGACATTTGTCATTGACTCCCACATTAGAAATGTCTACTACCGGTGAATTCCTGAGTTTTCTCTTGTAAGCTTTATAACATACCTGGGGGAATTTGTTTCGTTAGCCTCTCACCTGTGTTTACAGTGGAACTTCACTGGATAATTCACTGCGGGCTTTGCCAGTATAAAGGTTGATGAACCATACTAAATCCCCGGTAAATATTTGTTGTCTAGACGCTACAGGAATGGACAAACCAGTAAAACCTTTATTAATCAGATTATCTTTTTTTAGGTGAATGGAATAAATGTTGTTCAGATTTACTTTGAAAGAATCAAGTATGTGAACCCAATGATGAATGGAATTGTGAAGCACAGGTGAGCTCTATGACATCCCCAAGAACACAGCTCAGCCTATGCTTTGGACACTTCTTTCCTGGTATTAACAATGGCTACTCTTCAGGTTGTTGCACTACCACTGTATCTGTACAGATTCTATTTGGCACCTGTGGCCTTTTTGTGCTTTTTGTCTGTATTTCCCATCAGATTTGACCGTGAATGCAAAGAACTTGCTTTCTTAGTCTTTTTATATCTAGCATACATTACTTGATATGTGGTAGGCGTCACTGAACATTTGTTTAATATTTTGTAATGATAATGAATGGTGAAACATCCCTCTTCTAATATCTCTAGCTTATACGTGGCTTTTGTATATCAGGTGTTACATGATGATTTCAAGGGAGCTGTGAGATAGTAGCAACAATTGTTGTTCATATGTCTGTGTTATCCCAGACATTATGTACCTCCTACATTTGCCAAAATTTTGACCTAAATTTGACTGTGCCTCTTGACATAATTTCTCCTCTATGGAAAATGCAGGAGACAGAGAAACGGTTTACTATATATCAAACAGATGAGATTCATAGAATCTCCTGACTTCAAGAAAACACAGGACAGACAGATGATCCAGTTTCTTCAGTATATGAGTCACAAGGATGAAAGGAAAGGGTGGAGGCTGAACCTGTGGGTTGAGCACAGCTTCAGGGAGTGATCAGTACCTATATGGATCTAATTTCCATCCTGATTTGATCAACCTATAAGATGAATGAATTTATCAGACAAGTTAGAATACTTTGAGCATTGGCTGGATATTTTCACATTGATGATTATAATACTGTGGTTATATTGGAATCAAGAATTCTTATCTGCATTCAAATATTTACAGTTGAAATGATATAATGTCTGGGATTGCTTCAAAATATGTCTTGATATTAAATACACTGGACATACTCAAACAAGATTGACCTTTAAGATTGTCTAAGCTCAATGATGATTAAACGATGTTCATTATATATGTTCATCTCTGCTTTTGTATGTTTGACATTTTCCGTAATAAAAAGTTAATCAAAATCATTGGAAATGTTGGAGTTCTTATAATTAAGTCTAGGATGTAATGCTGGGAGAAAACAATGAGGGGGAAAGGTTTATAGCTTGCTTTTTAAATGTTTGCTCCAGGATCCTACTTCTGGTGGAAGATGTCAAATTCACAGAAACAAAAGGCGACATGCCCTGAAATGGCTAGTTACATCCTTGGTATAGACCACTGCTTCGAGTTTTTGTTTGTTATTTTGTCCCTTTTTTTTAGTTTATCCTACTGGAATAGGAATAGTTAAATCATTCCTTACAAGTATTGGAAAATGCTGGTTGGTTTTACTAAGCTGAGAAGAGGTTCCGATTCCGTTTACATTCTAGTTCATAGCAATGTGAAATCAAGGCAGGATCTCTAGGGATAATTTTATAAAAATCCACATTATGCTATTTTAACAGGTTCTTTGGGAAACAAAACTAATTAGTTGTAGATGTGTGTGCTGCACAGTGTCTAATATTTTATTCGAAGGCGGGCAAAACAAACAGGATTCCTGACTACAGATAGTCTTGAGTTCTGTGGTGGTTCAGATTATGCAAAAAAAAAAAATACCCTGAAGACAAAGGTCCAAAGTACTAATTAACGGACTAGGGTCAGTCCTGACATTCAGGAGCAGGAAAAGCAGTTCAGGAAGCACTGCAGCCTCCTGTCAAGGATAAAGATTTTCTCTGTAGAAAGCAATGTGAAACTGTAACTTTTGTTGCTGATAGTTAAGTGTTTCTAATCCCAAGAGCCGGCCTTGAATCATCTGTTGTCTAGAAGAAGGGGCGATGAAAGTCTTATCTGGAATTCTTTCTCATGCAAACTGTTTAATGCTTTCGGCAACCAGGGTAAGAAAGCACCCTCATCTCCTCCAGGAAGTTGTTTCCAGGTTCAGGTCAGTTGATTTGAGGAGATTTAAAATTTGGAGGCATGGGAAACTTGAGGTGATCTTAGTGGTGAAAAGGCTTTGGGGCCTATTAAGCTGTGGCTCAAAGCTGACTTCACTACAGACTGTAGTGGCCTGTGTCAGGTAATTTATTATGTCTGTAGTCTCCCATTTTCCCATCTGTAAAATGTACCAGGTATTTTTAGTTCATACTGTTGCAAGCCACTGCTTCTGAGAAGCTCTTCTGTATACTGGGAAGTTCCCTGTACCCACCCTGTTCTGTCATGTCACAGATCTTAGCCCACTCTTAATTAGTCTTTTTTTTTGGTTTTTCGAGACAGGGTTTCTCTGTGTAGCCCTGGCTGTCCTGGAACTCACTATGTAGACCAGGCTGGCCTCGAACTCAGAAATCCGCCTGTCTCTGCCTCCCAAGTGCTGGGATTAAAGGCGTGTGCCACCACCACCCGGCTTAATTAGTCTTAATCAACTGTACTGTAAGGCCTCCTGACTCTGAGACTCAAACTGGGTTCTCCCTTATTCCCAGAGTCTGGAACATGGTACTTGTGGTGCCTGTTATATAATTTATCTAATAAATTTATATAACTTTGTTTATAATATAAATTTATAAATTATAATTATAATAAATTTATATAATAAATGTATATATTTATTATATCAATGATTGTTTCAACTAGTATTTGCCAAAGAAATAAAGCCCCAAGCAAACAATCCAAAACAACACTGTAATTTCATCAGGGATTTGATTTCTAGAAATTAAGAAAGCTGAGACCCCATAAGACACTATTATTGCATTGTCTTTATTCAAGAGAAGACTTTATAATCATGATTTTATTTTCTCAGAGTTTTCCATTTCTAATACATTTTTCTAACTTCTTAGCTTTATAACCTGCATTATGTGATTTTTTTTTAATTAGGCACAAAATTAGCCCCACACAGCTGTGTAAGGTAACTCCATGATTCTTCATATGATTGAAGGATGTGGTATTTACTAACTACCCTTGGTTTTTTGGTTAGCATAACAACTGCTGAATAGATACCAAGATACTAGTTATATTAGTTTAATATATAATAACTGACATAGCAATCAGAATGTAGTAACAAGTTCATCATACATACAATGGCAAGGCCTGACTTATGGGATACAGGAGCCACTTTTAGATGTGATGACTTTAGGACTTGAACCACTACAAAGAGTGAGCCACAGGGTTCACATCTACTTTGGTTTGTGTCTTAACTATTCTAAAATACAAAGACCAGAAGATGATGGTTGTAATATAAATTGTGAGATACTCTGTTGCAGAGAAGCCACTGTGGAGTGGTTTTACATTCTGCAGCTCCCAGGCCTCATCAGAAACTTTGTTGATGAAAAACTGGTTAATGACAGGCTTTTGGGGGTGGGGGTAGGGGTGGGAGAGAGACAGGGGAGTCACTTAAAGCTTTGCATCTTCTATCCTGAGATGGTTAATACAAGTTTAAGACTCCGATTATATGCAGTGACAAAGATGCTTCACCTGATATAGCCACTTTGAAAATACAGAATGAACTCCCAACACACAATTTTCTCCCAATAAAAAGGCTGATGATATGCTATCACATCTAGATCAACCATGCACTTGGAGGTTCATTACTTACACAAAGAGTATTTTGGGGGGCAGCAGGGTGGGTGTGGAGTAGGGGAGGTTAAAGACCTTTAAAGCTGGCCTGCCATTTCTAGAGAAGGGAAGGAGACAGAGTTTTATTAGGCTTATGATGTAGGACTAGGGTATTGATTCCAGTGCCTGCCTGGCAGTTTGGATAAAGCAAAAGAGACATACTGTGTAAATGCTGTCAGCAGTCAGGCATGTAAAAGACTTTATTATAATTTCTCCTTGATTTTGGTAAGTAACATATCTGAAAAGCAGTTTCCTTAATTAAATTTGGGATTACATACAAATTAGAATAATGAAAGTTTCATTAGATGACTTGGAGTAGAATGTTCTTACCCAGCATGTATAAAGCTGCGCATTCCATTATCAACGTTTGAAAAAAAAGTATTGTACATTCCAACAAAGGAAAATGAGACTCCATTACTAGATCTTTGATCTCAACAATGTCTGGAACTCTGAAAGACCAAAAAAAAAAAAAAAAAAAAAAAAAAACAAAAAACCAAACCAAACAAGATAATTGTCTTGATTCAGCCTTGATTTGCGATTAGGGCACCTATTGCATTAGTTACAATATGAGAGTTAACTGGTTTGATCCTTAGATTTAATCTTTTTTCTTTTTTTCAGGGTCATCCTGGTTAAGTGATGACAAGTTGCTGTGGAAGTGTCTGTGTTCATAATATGCCCCAACTCCTATTTTCCTTCATTCGCTTGAACTTAGAGGGGTCTCTAGGTAGACAATGAATTTGGAAAGGGGGTGACTTTATCCAGCACAGAATCTGACAAAAGAACTGAAGATAAGGGGTATCCATTCTGACCAGCACGGCTTATCTGTCACAGGCCCCAGCATCTTCATTGAATCTTATAGCAAAAGGTTTGGTAACTTGAGAGTACTGGTTCTAAGACTGTAAATTAGAGGGCTATGTGCTTAGGATCTGTGAAAACCTCTTTACAGGAGACACTGATTTGAAGTCAGCAATAGCCCCTCCAAGGACAGAGAACATTAGTTTTGTGTCTTAGGCATAAGAAAGTAGACTACATACAAATGGCTCTCAAGTACCAAAGCAGGTATGAGAGTCGATTGCTAAAGCTTCTCTAGTAATGGAGTCTCTAGCAAGTATGAAATTAATAAGAGTGCTTGTAGCCTTTGCTGAGATGATGAACTTTTTTTTAATGCAATAATGACATAAATGAGGCAGTAGAATTTATAGGTGAATTATATATTGCCTACAAAACTGAAAAAGGCCTAAAAGAACATCAGTAGGGTTTTTTTTTTTTTTTTGGCCATGCCAGGGAGAAAGCACCTCTTAGTTTCCCAAATAATGAAGAAATTTAAGGAATTATATTACATGTGCACCAAGGGCCCCTCCTTTTCATAGGACTGTATTTTCGAGCATTTGTATAGTCCATTGTTCATATCTGAAGGTTCTGTTTCCATGGTTTTTGCAACAGTGAATCAAAAGTATTTTTTAAAAGCTGAACCAAACAGGTACAGGAATCTTTTTATCTTGTCACGATTCCTTAAATAGCACACGTAGCAACTATTTAACATGACATTTAGAAATGATTTAAATTAAGATGATGGACATAGATTTAATGCAAACAGCATGTCATTTTATATAAGGCATTTGAGCGTGTGAGAATACCTCAAGGGAAGAAGCAGCAATCCTGGAACCAATTCCCCGTTGATACTGAAGGATAAATGTATGTCCTAAGTATTTTTACAGGATCATTAAAAAAGAGGGTGTCTGTGCTCCTGGATATAATTAGGTCTTATCCACAAAGGTTGCCTGAGAAAAGCTGGTGAACTACTTTCAGGGTATCTCCCTTTAGGACAAAACAGAAAACTGTGGCCAAGAGGCTGTTGATGTAGGCATTAAACAGGATACAACAACCAAACTTGTATTAATTGCCATTTGGATTGAGCCCTTAATTTACATATTATAATATTACTCTCAGGAGTCTTAATGGGTGAAACCGTAGCATTAAGGCTATGAGAACCAAGAAGAGTCACTCAAGTTTAAGAGCTGGCCAAATTGGGCAGTTAAATTGAAAAAGTTGAAACAACCATTCCTTGCCTAAATAGTTTTTGTATAAAGGTTTCAGTCCTTAAAGTTCCTATTTAATTATACATTGGGGCACAATAATTATATAGTTGAGAAGGAAGTTAACTATGGGCTTCCATTTCTTAAAGCCATTGTATAATGTGAAAGATTTGATCTAATTTTGATTGCTCAGTGAGTTGAAACATCAAAAGAGGGTACATAGAGTTAGGTTTCTTATCAGCTGGTCTAGATATGAGTGGATATGGAAAGAGGTTTAAAGATTTACAGCAGAGATGGCTGTGATAGTGTGTACCTCTTATCACAGTATTAAAGAGACTCAGGCATGTAGATGAGGTGCTGAGGCCATCCAGGACTACATAGCTATAGTCTGTCTCAGAACATGCAGACTAACAAAACAGAGCCATAATACCAACAAATACTTTGGAGCAGTCAAACCTAATAAAAAGAATGATGATATTCTTTGTGAGACTCCCATCTGATACCTCAATTTAATTGTACCTTGGAGCTTATACCACATCTGTTTTGTTTACTTAGGTAAGGATTACTTAGATAAGACTAGAATCTTAACTGTAACTTCTGGTAAGATGTAGTGAGAATTTGGTTTCTTTAAAAACACAATAATATTATAGGAATATGTTTCCTTTTTTCTTTTTTTTTTTTAGATTTATTTATCTTGGATCCCATTACAGATGGTTGTGAGACACGATGTGGTTGCTGGGAATTTAACTCAGGACCTCTGGAAGAGCAGTCAGTGCTCTTAACCGCTGAGCCATCTCTCCAGCTCCGGGAATATGTTTTCATTTTAATCCCAGGTATGGGATATGAGAGTGGTTCACAGCAGGTGACTATGATTTGCTTCATGCTCTAGCAGAGGCTTGAATTTTGCCAGGTGCAGATAGTTTCTGTGAGTGTGTGACATTTGGAATTCTGGGGACTTTTCTGAGAATATATAAATGCTAGAGTCTTAATAGGGGGTGAGCTGGTTGGCTGTTGGTGGTTGGATTCTGTTGGTTGTGAGTTGTCAAGTAGTACCGGCTTTACCAGACCTTGTCTTTACATTCTTATTATTTGTGTCCTTTACATATTTGGTACCAAGGTGAGGGCAGGAAATATACAATGACTGCGGTGGTTTGAATGAGAATGGCCCCCAAACACTTATGTTTGAATACTTGGTTCTCAATTGGTGGAACTGTTTGAGAAATTAAGCCAACAATGGCTGACTGTGAATGGAAAGTTGAGGAATCTAGTAGTGCTTAGTCCCACAAAGCTGGGTATCTCAGTGGTCTTCTATATGTGCTGGAATACTGAAGAAGCAGGATGTGCTGACAAGGTAGGGCAAGCAGGCAAAGAGCAAAAGATTCTCTTTTCTATGTCCTTACATAGACTTCCAGCAGAAGCTATGGCCCAGATTAAAGGTGTGGCTTCCTCCCTCAAGATCTAACCAAAGGTATTTGTCTTCCTAATTCAAAGATCCAGACTAGAAGTGGACCCATTGATTTCAATTCAAATAAAAACATCTCTCACAGGTGTGCCCTCTATTTCTAGATGTTCTTCATTCCAGATGTAGTCAAGATGACAACCAAGAATAGCCATCGCAGACAGTAAAATGACAATTTTAGCCAAAAGTTGTCAGCTCCCTGTGATCTTTATTGCACCAAAGGTGATACCAGGATAAAGGGACCAGGAGATAACAACACAAGTTATGTGGTAATTTGCCTCTTAGGAGTAAGTGTAGATGCTAGCTCTGTGATCTTAAAACTTCACAGCTTTATCCAGAGATGCCTACAATTGAAAGTCTCATTCAGCCCTTCTCTAAATCATGAAAAAGATCAGAAAACTCTTTGATGCCAGTCTTCCCGGAAAGAGAGGGTAGATCTCACATTGTCTTGTGTTTAGATCACATAGCCTTCTATGACTCTAATTAGCTGTGGTTTAGGTCTTTGCCTATGTGGCAACATACATAGGTATGAAGATGCAATAAAAGAGATGTTTCTTGATGAGCAAAAATTTTAAGATGCCAGGCTAGGGGCATGGCTCAGTTGGTAAAGTGCTTGTGTTAGAAGCATGTGGATCTGAGCTAAATCCCTAGTGTGCCTGATTTAGTGATGTCTCTTCACAGCAATGAAATGCTAAGACAGGACAGGAAGACTGGAAAACCCTTAGGCTTTACTGGCCTAACTCTAGCCTAATTGATGAGCTCCAAGCTAATATTAGAGGTCTTCTGTCAGTCAAAGTGGGTTGGTTGCATTCCTCAGGATGATACCTGAAGTGGCTGTACTCCAATGTCTACTGGTACATCCACACATGTACACATGTACCTGTACTTATGGGTGCAAACTATTTGCACAAGTCTCCATTTATAGTGGGATGTATTGGCTTTCCTTTTTTGATTTGACTATTCATTCTCAATGTGTTTTGCTGCTTCCTTTTTCTTTGGTCATTTCACTCTGTATAAAGTTCAAATTTAGCACATATAGCTCTTTGTGCATTTCTATTAGTGATTTCTTCCTCACTAGATTGTGAGATCATCCAATGGAAGAGCTTCAGTTCCTTGGTCTTTTCAAATAGAGTTGCCATTACACTGAATGAAATATGGTAGACTTGTCTGTCAAATTAAAATTAATGTTTGCATTGACACTGACAAGAAAAGCCATTCTTCAAACCAAGTTACTATAAATTTATTTTTCTCTGTGTCTTGTGACACTAGTTTATCAAGTGTTATGAGAATTCTATTATGAGACTGGGAGAATCTAATGACTAGAAATTGGACTCATTTTTCTTTGTCTAGTCTCACAGTAACTACGGCAGTTCTCAATGTGCACTAAAATGTCAGACAGTTTAGTAAAAGTGCATCATCCCTGTGGCGTTTGCTTCATCTATATGTGATCTATACTTAATATTTTAAAAAGTAAATCATGGTAACTCTAAAATCAAATTCCTTGGAACTTGAATAATGTTATTAGATAAACATAAAATTAAAATGTTATTATTTCTATGGCTATTCCCACCCCCAGAACCCTTCTGTAGAAAATATCCCCAATGCTAGGGACATTTCACGCTCTCACACATCAGTTCTAGAGTTGGTATTCCAAATCTTAGGACCTCACTCAGGGATCAAAGTGCTCCTGATCTAGGGCCATCTAATAAACCAGATAGAACTTGTTCCTGAATAAAGAAATAATTTTCATTTCCCCCTACCTCAGTCAGGCCGATGAAAGACATGAAAGAAAAAAATGAACTAATTTTTGCTTGATTCTCTGACCACAGAAACATTCAGCTTCTGTTCTGTGAGGATCTAGAAGGAATCAGTCACATAGCTCTTCCTGTAGAAAGGGGCAGCTTTGTAACAAAATAACACTGACAATAACCTGTGGAATTCCAAACTCCCTGTCTTCAGGCACACCTTCCTCAGAGAAACTTCTCAAGTTGGCACTTGTAAATACAGTGGTTGTAACAAAATAATATATATTAGAGGAGAGGTGCAGGATTTCTTTTAAGGTTGTAAGACTAAATGATCCCTAAGATGATATTTTATATGTACAGACAAGTGTAGGAAAGAAAGACTTAGGAGATTAAGCATGATTCATACAATGAAGACTTTTTAAAAATTTGCTCTTTAAAATATTGAAATGGGGCTTTAATGGATTCAAAAAATGAAGCATCTGTGAACACACTGCATGCATTGGTCCACATGAAAACACAACACTTGAAACAGTGAGGTGATAGACCGTAAACTTTTCTTTAAGATGGAAATATCTTATTACTGAAGGAAGAAAAGCTCTGATAAAAAAAAAAAAAAAAAAGGTAAGACACATAGGTAGAAGGAAACTGTACCTGATTTTTTATGGAGTACTTCATATATGCTCTCTCTCAGGTCTCAGGGAAAATTTTAAAGAAAAGAATGTTATCCTCATTTTATGAATGAAAAAGTTAAGACCCATAAAGGGTGTTTTTTGTTGCAATCAAACATACAGCTATTATGTTACAGAGTGACAATAATTATATTCCACCTGTTTTAATAATTGCGGCTTTCTAACGTTTATAGTCATTTCCTAACTTTTTTTTAGCCCATTCTTCCCTGACTTCTTAGGTCTCTAGATACACACTGATGAATCTCTAAAATATAATAAACATTTAGAAACACATGTTTTAAGTTAGTATATGTTGTTAGGATGCCTCCATACTTTGGGTCCCTATGTAATGAACTACAACTTAGTAGGTAAACTATCTGTGATGGTTTGAATATGCTTGGCTCATGGAAAGTTGCCCTACTAGGAGGTGTAGCCTTATTTGAGGAGGTGCAGCCTTGTTAGAGGAAGTATGTCACGTTGGAGGTGGGGCTTTGAGGGCTCATAAATATGCTCAAGTCTTGCCAGTGTGATTCATACCCTCTTCCTGACTGCCTGCAGAAGATAGTGTCCTCCTGGCTGCCTTTGCATCAAGGTGTAGATCCATCAGCTCCTTTAGCACCATGTCTGCTTACACGTTGCCATGCTTCCTGCCGTAATGATAATGGACTACATCTCTGAAACTGTAAGCCAGCTGGAATGAACTGTTTTCCATTATAGGAGTTGCCTTGGTCATGGTGTCTCTTTCCAGCAATAAAACCCTAACTAAGACACTATCCAAAAACGAATTTTTAGGAGTACACTTGCATAACAAGCACTTGAATCTCAGAGGGTCACAGCAGATGAGCCTCAGTGAGAGAGTACACTGACCGTAGCAGAGTAACAACCCGTTGATCTGTAGCTCACGTCCATTTTTTGTTTGTACATGGTACCTACCCGCATTGTGGAATATTATGCCATGACCTTCTTCTGATTTTGAGGGTTGTCTCAGTAGCAAATCATTATTTTCCCATTTTTAATTTGTCTCAAGTTTTTAGGGACAATATCATTCAAAATGTTATTATGCTTCTTAGTGGATGTAAAGAGAGTGAAGGAACATTGCTTATGAAGTAGCTTCAGCTGCAGGGGCAGCTAGAAAGACAAATAGTACACTGTGAGAGCGCTACAGTATTTCCCCTGCTAGACTTCTTCGTCTGCTTGTGTAAATATATTCCACTTTATTACTTCCCGACAGCTCTCTACCATACCGAAACCTGGAGCCTGTCCTACTAAACCTTCCCATATTCTTAAAACCACAGGCTTTCACTCCCATTATCAATTAACCTTCACTTTATCTTTGCTTTTTTTCATGCTATTTGTAAACATAAACATTATCCATTTCATGCTTTTGTTCCTTCATGGAGTGAAAGGCTGCTAATTTCAAGAGAGAAGAAGCGGTGCGTTTCTGTTAATGATGGCATTCTCTGCATCTAGCTGATAAGCTTCTTGATAAGTGATTGTTACAAAAGAACTGGGCTCCAAGAAGAGTTGGGGACTTATATTCCAGACAACACATTTGCTCTGTCTTGAAGAAGGTTCAAATCAATCTGGACTGCAAAGCCCAGAATCTAGAAGATGAGTAGGACCAACCAAGATTCTGGCAAAACTGAGATGATGCTGTGCCAAAACGGTATGTAAGGAAATAGGTCCAGGATTCCTTTCTAGGTCATAAGACAAAATGGTCTCCAAAATTCAGCATTAACTGGAGAAGGAATAGAGGACTTAGGAAAAGAGAAGAAAACTTAGAGGTAGAACATCATTCCGAAAATAAAATAGATATGGAACGCTGAACTTATGATATTGTAGACAGCTTTCAGAAACTCCCTAAATCTTTGGGTTCAGCTTGTGCCATATGTATCCTGCACTGGGGAAGTACAGCAAAGCAGTGATGGCTGCTGATAGCTGCCATTCTGATTTCTATACTGGTATGGTATCAATGGAGCCCAGTGTGGAGCTGAAGGTCCATCTATATTTGCTAACAATAAGGCAGAGTAAAGTGGTTTAAGACAGTGCTGGATGGCACTCCATCTTTATGATCCTGACAAATTGGGATGTTAGCAAGACCCAGTATGAAGTTGAATTTCTTCCTTCTCCTGATAACTATTAGACGAGGATAGTGCCAGTATACATGGATCCCTTTACTCACTGCCAGCAGTGATCGTTACTGAGTGAACAAAAGAAATAAAAAGGAAAAGAGAGAACAGTACAGGACGGCTCGCTCCTAGGTATGGTGGGGGAGAATGTTTATCATGGATATGTGGGAGAGCAGAGGCAAACACATCTAGGAGAGTTCAGAGTGGTCATGATCCTGAAGCGTGTGGGAGGGGAAAGAGGAAGGGAGAGAGGGGAGCCTGGTGCAGCAGCCAAGATGCCAAAGGTACAAAAAAGATGGGTAACTAAAATTGTCTGGATTATATAAGGAAGAGCCTCTGGGGGAGGGGGGGAGGAAGGTAGCCCCTGCACTGGAAAGTTGAGGGTAGGGAAAGGTATGCCAGCCATACCCTGTAAAGGGTAAGGAGTGAGGGATGCTGGGAGTACCTGGTAGCCAAGTCTGCTTTGATATGTTAAATAGGAGCCTCAGCGGGTCATTCTGGGTTTGAAACAATTCCAAGGGTAATTTCTGCCTGCACACAGCAGCAGTGCGGAAGAGTCAGAAACTCTGAGGTGGTGCTGACACATACATATGAATGAATGTCAGCAGGGCTGAGCAAAAAACAACATAAACCCAGCAGCAAGGATACAGAATATGATGGCGCAAAGCAGTGCTAGTTCACGCTGCCTTGTCTTGTATTGAAAGACATTTCCAAAGAGTATGAAGCTGAGTTTGAATAAACAATGAATTGAAAAAGTACAACCATAGCAAAGGCACAGCCACATGCAATGTGGATTGAGAGAACTAACAGGGAAAAAACTCAAGAAATCAACATTGAATCTCCTCATTGTAAGGTTTCAGAAAGCTAAAATGTTATGAGCATGATATGCCAGAAACATAGACTCACATGTTTGTGTGTTTCCACACTGTCAGGATTTACTGACAACAATAAATTCACAAAGGTGAGCAGTTCTAATAACAATTTGTCATATAATCTTCCTGCCTTAGGTAGTGTGACCAATGTAAAATAAAAGTTCTTATATTTTAATTAATTAATTTATTTCATATACATGAGTGCTCTATCTGCATGTACATCTGCAGGCCATAAGAGGGCGCCAGATCCCATTACAGATGGTTGTGACCCACCATGTGGTGCTGGGAATTTAAATCAGCACCTCTGGAAGCCAATGCTCTAAACCACTGAGCAGTCTCCCCAGTCCCCAAGTTCTTTATTCCTATCTTAATTACTAATACTAACCCTCATATAACATTACACATAATACAGATTAAAGAATGAATATATGTTAAAGAAGCTGCAGCAGAGTTCAAGGGACTTCAGAAGTGGGCAGAAGAATTGTCTGCATTGATAAGATAATGAACCAGATAGATGCTGGGAGGGATCATTTGAAGTCTAGTCTGAGAGCAAAATTTTGGACTTCAGCTTCAAGGTCAAACCTGGTTTGAAGCAGAAAACTAGTCAAGAGCAGGAAATTGTGGGCCATGTTCAAACAGGTAAATAGGTGGACAGGCAAGCAATTCAACAGGCAGTGTCAACAGCAGGGGACAAAGCCAAGAAGAAGCTCCAGGCAGAGTCAGGGAGACCCAGTCCTTGATACACACAGCAGTTATCAGGTGATAGGTCGGTGTGTATTCATGTTATTGCAGTATTGCATATTCATCACTTTATGATGTCCACATGAGGGAATTACAATTCCTTAGTTTGGCGTGTCTTATAAGTTCT
This sequence comes from Mastomys natalensis, assembly GCA_021653895.1. Taxonomy (NCBI): domain Eukaryota; kingdom Metazoa; phylum Chordata; class Mammalia; order Rodentia; family Muridae; genus Mastomys; species Mastomys natalensis. Next base: position 70,711 of record JAJTUV010002584.1, on the reverse strand, counting down.
TGATCTTCATTTTCATGATATAACAACTATGTGCCCTTATGGTCTTAATTCTTCACAATGAACTTCAAAGGTGGCTCCCTTTCTATTCCCAGGCACAAGTCATTTTCCAGTCTGTTCTGGATCAGTGGTTGCCTGATCTGACATACAATTTCTGGGTCCACCCAGAGTCTGTAGTTATTTTTCTCCTTCAAAATGGAGTAAAAAATTGCTTGTAAAATAGAATTCTCTTGGCAGGGCACAGACTGAAAAACCACTATGGAGTGATGTAGAGTAAGACACAGCTTGATCTCAACAATGCAGATACCATCACATGAATCGTAGCATACTGAAACAGATGTCCCTCTACTAGTGTTAAAAATTTGGTGTCTCTGGCTATAGCTTAGTGAGAAAACCCTTACCAAGCTTGCACAAGGCCTTAGGTTCCATAACCAGCTCTACTGAACAATTAATTTAATACATGCATATTATGTAATGATCAAATTGGAATAGTTAGCACTTCTGTTTCTTTTTATGTTTGAATTATCCAACAAGGTTGCACCTATTTCACCAAGGCCATAGCTCCTTATAGGGCCACACATTCAAACATGTGAGTCTGTAGGGGAACCATTCCTATTCAAACTACCACAGTATCTTGCGGACAGTCACATTCTTCCTGTGGCCCCTCAAACTGCTCCCTCTGTATGGGAACAGGAAACAATGCTCTCCCATTACCTTCTCATTAAGACTCTAATCTTATCATATTAAAAGGTCCAACCTTAGATCTCACTCAACATTTATTACTTCTGTAATAATCTTATTGCCAATCAACCTCAATAATAACACATGCTAATCTTTTCTTTAAATATAAATGCTATAGACAGATTGAAGGAAAGAGCCAGAAGAACTGATTTTAATGTGCTATGTATGAGAGATATATTTGATAATATAATGAATAAGGTAGGGAGAAGGTAATAATGTAAAGACATACAGCACGAATGTATTAACTGAAACAAACCAAGTGGCTTAGCTAATACATGGTAAAAACTCATTGTAAAAGTTCTTAGAGGTAAGGAAGGACTAGCCCATTAATGAGGTATTGGGAGCATGTACACATATACACAAAGGTCAGAACTTCAAAATACATGAAGAAAGTAAATGGACAGAACTGAAAGGAGAAATGAACAATTCATAAACATCGTGGGAAAGCTTCCTACAGTATCATTCTCAGCAACTAGACTTATTAGTTGAAAAAAAGCAACAATCTTACAGAGGAAGTTTAGCAGTATAGACCAAAGGCATATAATTGAAATGTATAGGATACTTACCCAGGACATAAGAATGCACATCACCTTTCAAGAGTGCTTCGAATATTCGCCAAGGTAAACTGTATTCTGGATCATAAGATTCCTACAATCTAAGAGAATTACAATCATACTGTGCTCCCTCCATAATACCTCACCACACAATATCAACAGGGCTTCAGTATAAAATCACTTGTCAGGTCAGGTTGTAGCACATGCCTTAGATCTCAGCACTCAGGTGGGAGGGGCACACAGATGTCTTGAGTTTGAGGCCAGCCTTATTTACAGAGTAAGTTCCAGGGACAGTCAGAACTACACAGAGAAACCCTGTCTTGAAAATCCCGTGTGTATGTGTGTGTGTGTGTGTGTGTGTGTGTGTGTGTGTTATGTGTGTGTGTGTGTGTGTATGCAGATACATACATACATACATACATACATACATACATACATACATAGATACCACACTGGCTAGGGACAGCAGGATAGCTTGACAGATAAAGGCACCTTCAAACAATTCTGATGACTTGACTTTCATCCCCCAGACTCACATGATACAGACAACAACCAACTTCCACAAGTTATAAGTTGTCCTCAGACCTCCACTCTCATGCCATGGCATGTGAACATACACATACATACATACTCCAGCATACATGCACTCATGCTCGGACACACACACACACACACACACACACACACACACACACACGCACACATCACGCTGTGAATAAATCGAAATGAAATAAAAACTTCAGTACTGAATTATAACTGAGAGGACTAACTATGGAACACATTTTATTTTAAACACAAGCTAAAGAGGAGAGACCAAGCAATTATATCAAGAGTGAAGCCTTTTCCACCAGTTCCTAGACAAAAAATCCTGAATATAACCATGTCTTAGCTAAATATGCATGCAATTCTCACTAAAAGAATAATTATCACAGTTACAGTTACGATTACTCAATATACTATGTCTGCCTTACAGACAAAAACACATATGTGTACGTACAAATCATATTAAAAAGCAAGAAAATCTACAATCTGAACAGACAATGCAAGTCTTAAAACCACGCAATAATATGGCACAAATAATGGAATTTGAACAGAGAATTTTAAAACAACTACAATTCTTGATTTCTGAGATCAAAGGTTCTTTTTTATGTGCAACGTAAGAATAAGATTGTGATCTAGTTCTCTTTGTTACTGATTTATTCACATAACATGATCTCCAGTTCCATCTAAGTTGCCAGAAATAGCAGGCCTTCATATTTTGTGCATTTTAAAGCCAGTAAGTACTCCACTGTGAACATTTTTTATAAGTATTCATTAATAGATAAACACTTATGTTTTGGCTAAAACAGCAGAGGTCGTGGAGACTAAGGGTGCTGAATGGTGCTTCCTCTCTCATAACAAAATGCCATCTTGGACTTTGCCTCCAGTGGCCATGGCAACCAGAGCAGAACAATAAATGATGGAGCCACATCTACGATAATGGAAATGGCATTTCTGACACTCTCTAGCTTTGAAAGATCCCAGCTATTGTTCCTCTGCTCCTTCCCTCAGCTGCAAGTGATCTTATGAGATATTAGACTTTTTAAAGATCAAAAGGTTAATTAAAACAGGGACACAGTGATGCAGCTTCCATGACATCACCATGCACGATGTGGATGGTCATTTCTATGATTACACTGTTTTGGAGTCACCCACGATCCTGTAAGTAACCCCTACACTCTGTAAGCAAGCCCAGTAAACTCATGGGTCTCATCAAATTGGACTTTGGTGAAACTGTACTTTTGTGTATCACTGGTGCTAATCTGGGGTAAATAGGCATTTGTTTATATCTCTTCAGGAAAAGTTAATACAAGAAGTGAAGGAGAGACACAATGAAATTGATTTATTCGATTCTGTTACACTTGGGAACTAGAAGCTCTGGGGTACTATTGCTTAGTAAGGTCACTAAGGAAAACAATTTTAAAATCTAGAATGGAATTTTGAATGGTTTCATCAAAAAGAAATGCTACATGGGTGATGAAATATATTTATCCTGATTTATGGTGTACTTATGTGATAAAACCATACATGGCATCCAATAGAGTTTTGTTTTGTTTTAGGTATCAGTTTGGGGTGTAACTATAGTTGAGATGGGAAGCCCCAGTCAGAAGGTAAGCCAGGGGCCCTCATGAAGACACTGATATTTCTACCCTGAGGCTAAGCCCACAGACCTCTCAAGACCCAAATCCAATTTCAGGTTTTGATGATAAGACAATGACTTTGTCAATGAACAGGGGGTTGTTTTAAAATTTATCTTTATTTTAGGCCTTTTTCTTTTTCAGATCATCTTACATGTTAACTAAAGCAGACCACCTATCTGATTTTTAAAATTGTATTGGCCAAGTTAAACATACAGGATAAACCAGTTTGGAGGTAAAAATATTTTCCCCCATTTTACCAAACACATGTTAGTAATTGTCACACAAAAAGCTAACTAGTGTACCAGATGCTGGTTTATTTCCAAATGTTTTCTCCCTTTTGGAAACCTTCTTCCCCATATTCATATATAATTCTTTTGCTTCAGAGAGCTTGCTTATGGTACCTAGGGAATGCATCTAGTGGAATGCATAAAGTGGGTTTATTAGAATGGCTTACAGGCTGAGATCCAGCTAGTCTAAAAATGGCTGCCTCTGAACAGAAAGTCTAGGAATCCAGTAGGTGTTCAGTCCACAAAACTAGATATTTCAGTGTATATCTGAATCCTGAAGAGGTGGGTTCTAATACCCCTGAAATGAGAGTGAAGGCAAGCAGGCAAAGAGCAAAAGCTTCTTTTTTCCATATTCTTTATTTAGGCTGCCATGAGAAGATGTGGCCTAGATTTAGGGAGGGTCTTCTGACCTCAGGTAATCTAATAAACTCAAAATCCCCCCACAGATATGCCCAGTAACTTGGGTTTTTAGTTAATTACAGGTGTAGTCAAGTTGACAATCAAGATTTGCCATCACAAAAATACTTAGATCCCCAAACAGGCCTGATGAGAGAAGAATTTATTCATGGTACATGTTATGCCATGCTTTTTCTTCCAGGAAAAATAGATGCCATCCTGGACTTTGCTCTGGTAACCATGACAACTAGAGCAGAACAAAACAGTATTAGCCAGGTCAATTGCAATGAGCTACTGATATTCCCTAGGGAGGGTCAATAGCTTCTCATCTGAAATTCTAGTTATTACCCCCCTTCCCTAGCTGAGAGTGATCTAGGGCCATGTCATACTATATAGAAAGTGGAATGTTAATTGGAAAGGTGCTCCATGATGTAACTTCCACGAAGCCACCATTCAAAATAGGGTGGGGCTTTGCAGTAATTCTGCTGTTTGAGGGGTTACCTATGCTTCTATAAGTAACACCTCATCCATGTACTATAAACAAGCCCAATGAAGTCATTGGTCTCACTAAGTTGGATTTTGATGTAATCATACTTTCGGCCTGTTGTTGGTGCTAATCTAGGGTTTAGAGACATTTGTTTGTGTTTCCCCAATAGGTAGTGTGAAAACACATTATACTCAAGATATAGATATCAAAAATGCAAAATAAAGACATGATGTTAAAACCTGTAGTGGAAGATATCAACACACTACAGCAAAGATAGAAGAATAACATCAGATACTTTATCGTAACCCCAAAAGTCAGAAAAGTATGCAACAATATAATTTAAGTCCAGAGACGTAAATAATTGCCAACCAACATTGCTATATTCAGCGAAGCTATCTTTTAAAATACAGAGATATACAAACATTTCAAGACAAGCATAAACTACAGGATTTCATGACCACCAACCCAGCACTGAAGAAGATACTTAAAAGGAAATATGTTTCCCAACATAGTAATCCAGCAAACCTTAATATTAATAGAAGAAAAAGAAAAAAAAAACCAAACACCAATCCAACCAACCAGAAAAATAAACTCACAAAATTATTGGAATTAGAAAATATATGTAAAAGTTACAAAATATGTAAATATTCTTGACTCACCAATGAAGAGTGAGAACACCAAATTCTAACCATCGAGGATGAGATACCAACTAGGAAATAGAAGTACTGAGTTAGTAAACAAAGTCTAATTAACTATCTGCTGTCTCCTTGAAATGGACTGCAATAGCAAAGAGACCCTCTGATGGAGAGTGAAAGGGTGGAAGTCTATCATGAAAATGGAAGGCCAAAACAAGCTGCCGTAGCTATTGTGATATCTGGTATCAATGTAAACTTTGTCAGAGGAGATCAATAAAGGTACTGTATATAAATAAAAGGGATAATTAATGCATAACGATTATATAAGAGTTGTAAATAAATGTGCAGAAAATATTGAAGCTCTCCCAATTTCATAAAACAAACTAATGCACATAAAATGTGAGAGGACCTGATATAATAAAAGTGGGTGATTGTAATTTCAAAACCCCATGTCCATCTTTAGATGGGTCATCCAAACTAAAATTTAATTAGGAAACCAGAGTTAAAAATTGTTTTTGCAGCCTATGCTGAGTGGCAGCCACTCTCTAATGTCAGCGCCACCTCTCTCCAGCTGAAGGAGGAGAAGGGGGCTTAAGTAAGGAGATGGCCATACCATGGCTCCTACAAAGCAGACTGCTGGTAAATCCAGTGATGGTAAAGCACCCAGAAAACAACTGGCTACAAAAGCTGCTCCCAAGAGTGCGCCCTCTACTGGAAGGGTAAAGAAACCTCATCATTTCAGTGTTACAGGCCTGGTAGGGTGGTACTCTGAAATCAGGCACTATCAGAAGTCCACTGAACTTCTGATTCGAAAGCTCCCTTTCAACATCTGGTGCGAGAAAATGCTCAGGACTGGACCAGGACTTCCATAGTGCAGCTTTTGAGGTTTTGCAGAAGGCAAGTGAGGCCTATCCGGTTGGTCTTTTGAAGATACCAACCTGTGTGCTATCAATGCCAAATGTGTAACAATTATGCCAGAAGATATCCAGCTAGCATACTGCATATTCTGAGAGCGTGCTTAAGAGTCCACTATGAGGGAAAACACTTCATAATAAAAATCTTTCCCTCTTCTTCCTGTTATCAGTAGTTCTGAATTTTTTCCATGGGGTCACAGAATCAGGTATTGGCAGTTTCTCCATGTTTATTTGTGTGTGAATTTTTTAATATAAATGCAAGATATAAAGCATTAGTGCAAGCAAAATGCTTCAGTGAACACATTTCAACAGTTCAACTTCATAACAATTATAAATGAACCTGTTAAAAATTTCTGGACAATGCCAGCATTTGAATTTTTTAAAGAAGTAAATTTCTAATTGACAGCAATTAAATGGTGTTTGTAGCATTTTTATCATACAGTAGATTATATTTATTCACTATACTTTTCTAACTGAGTTGTCGTACATGCAAGTACATGTTTTTAATGTTGTCTGTCAGATATATGAGTTAAATTATATAATAGAACAAATGGACTTAACAGAGAATATTCCATTCCTTAGAAACTCTTAAAACCATCTCTAAAATAGATCTTACTCTAGGACAGCATATCTTAAATACAAAGAGATCAAAAATTGTGTATTTTATCATATCAATTGCAAGATAAGTTAAAGAAATGACACAAATACATAAAGATCAAATAATGTACTCTTGAATAACCTTGCAGCTCATTGAAGAAATTAGAGAGCAAATTTTAAAAATTCCTAGAACCAAAGGAAAATCAAATCTCAGCTTTCTATAACCTCTAAGGCAGTTCCCAAGAAGAAAGTTTGTAACTTTAAGTGTTTCCATTTAAAAATATCAGTGGATTTCACATAAATAGTCTAAAAATGAATCTTATAATCTTAGAAAAAAAACAAGCCTGACCACAAAGCATCAGGCTCAAATCACATGGTCATCTCCATAGATTCAGAACAAGTCCTTGACAAAGTACAGCATTCCTTCATGATATAAGTCCCAAAGGGATATAGTTTCAACATAACTATTACTTTTATTTAGCAAATCTATAGCAAACATTATACAAACTAGGGAAAAACTAAAAGTGTTTCTTCTAAAATTATGAAGGAGATGAAGAAATCCACTCCTATTCAATAGACTGCTCAAAATCTTTGGTAGAGAAATAAGAAAACAGAAATAAATAAAAAAGACAGTAATAGAAAAGCAAGAGGTCAGTTATCTTTATTTGCAGATGACATGATCCTATAATTAAGACACTTCATAGTCAATCCAAACCTCTCACCTGGTAAACTCTTTCACCAAAAGCATTGAGAAAGACACTAGAGGATAGAGAAGATTTCCATTTTCACTAGTTGTTAGAATTAATATTGTGAAATGATTATACTAGTGAAAGAAGTCTACAGATTCAAGGCAATCCACTCCAAAATACTAATGATATTCTGCACATAATTACAAAAAGGAAACCTACAAATCAGATGAAGGCTCAAAAACTCTGTAACCCCTCTCAAAAAAAAAAAAAAAAAAAAAAAAAAAAACCTAAGCAGAAAGAATGATGCTGTAGGCTGGAGGTATTGTAACATATAATCTTAATACACTGGAGACAAATGTACAAAAACTGACATGTAGATCAGTGAATAGAATACAGGACCGATAACATAGACCCATACAGCAACTGTCACCTAATCTTTGACAAAGTTGTTGAAAATATACATTAGACATTTAAATAGTATTTGCAACAGGTTGTACTAGGAAACATAGATACCCATATGTAAAAGAATAAAAATAGATCCCTATCACTTTCTCCATAAAATCTATAATGAACTCTAAAAATTTTACATTCTCTTGAGTTCTTTTCCTTTTGTTGAGTTTCCTTGTTCAACTTCAATGTTTATTGATACACTATTCAGAGTAGCCAGAAAATAGAACTACTCTAGATGTATATCAACACATGGATAAAATAACAACAATAAAGAAAATGTGGTGTATATATATGCAATGGAATGCTATAAACTATAAAAAAAATAGAATTATGACATTCACAGGAATATGGCTGGTTGGAGCTAGAGATAATCATTAATTTGCTTTAAGTATCTCTCATATATAGATTTTAGATTACACACATTAATATATATGTATGTATATGTGTGTGTGTGTGTGTGTGCGCATGTGTGGTGTGTGCAGGACATGAAAGTAGAAAGGAGACTTTGAGAAGGAAGGGATATAAAATTGGAAGGTTGGAACAAGAAAAGGTAATAGTATATGAGTATGAAAGCAGAGAGAATATTTTGAAGGATAAAAGGGACTTAGCAAAGCAGGGAGGTAAAAAACGAGTGGTTGAAGGATTGAATTAGTAGAAAGTATAATGTTGCATATGTGTGAAAATATGACAATGACATATCATATGATAATAATAATATAATAATTTAAAATATGAAATAAAATCACTAAAAGTAAGAAAATGATGATTAAGATTTCATGTATTAAAATAAAAAGGAGATGAAACACTTGAATAAATAGGTAATGTATATATAGTTGGAACTCAATAACTATAAGGAAATCCCAGAAATAAAAATGCTAATGGAAATGAAGAAAGCCTTCTGTAGCTCCATTATGAGACTAGATTCTCATTGTCCTTTGTGGGGCGGTGGGCTGTGAGAAGCCCCTGGGAGCCTGGTCGAGCACGGGCCTCAAACCCCGAACCCTAATGGGACAGAAGGTGTTTGGTGTTACTCCTGGCTCCTGGCTCCTTTCACTCAGCTTCAGCCCTCCACAGCCCGTCCCACAGAGGGTCTACGGCCACCAGTCACCTAGAAATAGTGTCTTAGGCCCTCCCACATGTAGATGAGGTATCTCCAAACTCTCAGACCAAGCCAATAGGGGTTATCTGCTGCCAGACCCTAACCCACCCCAAAACTGTATATAAGAGCACTATTCAGGAGAAGTAAAGGGGTGCGAAAATCATCCTGGTGTTCAAGAGTTTCTGTCACAAGAGCTGTAACACTTGGGAAGAGATCTGCTCTCCTGAAGTGTCTTCAGGACCCTCCCCTCCTTGCTAGCTAGCCAGCTTCTTACCGGCCTGGGCCGGCTCAACGTAGAGAGACAGGTGCAGCCCCTGGGAGTAACTGGGGTAGAGATGGTGGAGATGCAGACAGAGGCAGCAGTGGAGGCAATTCCTCCTCCCTGCTCGTGCTCTGTCCACTTGGTCCGGACCCCTTGCACCAGGCAGGGCTGGAGATCATCATGGGACACCCTCCGGAACAGGGACCCACAGTCCTTCCTACCCAATGGGGCAACAATGCTCCTACTAGATACCACAGACTAACAAATAAAAAGCTTGGAATGGGTTATTTCTTTTGGAGCTGTTGGCCAGTGAGATTGCACAGACACCCTGAACAGTTTAAGCTGTTGCAAATACTATTGGTTACCCTCTAGAACTTGACAATAAAACATTCTTGCTATCAGAGGAAAAGAGTAATCATAAATCTTACTCAGCTGTGAGCCTTGTGATCTACAATAATAACCAACAAAACATATCCAACAGTACGTTAGTGGCACAAACACCATGGGAATAGTCAACTCCATTGTGATTGGATTTAAGTCCCATTACATAAGATGAAAGCCACAACTGGCATCATTATCAGGCCAAGAAGGTATGGCTTGATAGGTTATAGGCCCTTAAGGAGAACCTATCACTATTATTCTGCTAAATGGACATACTTTTATAACAACGACAAGCAATTTAGCATTATACATATAGATTACTGCATCTCCTAACCCTCATCATAGAAGCTTCTATTTGTGGTAGATGGTGATTAACACAAAGGACTCACAACTGGCCAAGACATAGAAACTAAGAGGTTACAGAATATTCAGCCCTCAATAGAATGTATATACTGTACCCTCTCCTCTAAAAGTTCAAGAATTGCTGTGGAATAGTAGGCAGAAAGGGTATAAGAGGCATATGTGGTATAATAATACAAGAAATGATGTCTTCCAGACATAGCAAGACAGCTACATATATGGACTTGTGCAACTTAATAGAGATCAAATCTTACCATGCAGGGGGAATTTCTTCTCAAGGTCCCACACCTAGCTGAGGAGCTATTGACAATTGTTAGTTTCTGGGAGAAGGAAAGTCAGTTCTCTTTAAGAATGTAGCCTCTGGTAAGTCAATCATGGTCTGTTGGGATGCCAAAAACATGAAAAGTAGAAATTGGGCTTGATGGGTTTAACGACAACAACAAAGACATATAGTCACAGTGAATGTGGAAAGGGTAGATATGGGATGATTTGGGGCAAGGGGTGAATATGATGAAAACATGAGCACATTTTTTAAAGAATAAAAAGGACTCTAAATATATAGCCAAGTAAATAATCAAATTCAATATATGTCAATGTAAACTATCTAAACTGAAAGCATAAAGAAAAGTTTCAGTACTCTATACAAGAGGTGTAAGACAATTCCGAAAGGCATACCACATAACAATACGGAAGAAGAGAAACAGAAAATCTATTGGAAGTAATAATGAGAAATTTCCAAAATCAACTAAGAGGCATGTGCCACTACCACCAGGTGATATGAGAATTTCTACACAGAGAAGGAAAATAATGCATCCAGAAATTTGGACATGCATAAAAAAGATTATAACTATAGAGGAAAGCAAATTAAGATATTTTATCTTTTTTAAGCTTACATGTTCTAATAGTCAACTTTGTTTAAAGTAATAACAATACATTTATTTATTATAATAGTTATATATGAAATGAAGGACAAAGAGTTATAAAAGGATACAAGGACAAACTGTTGGTATTCTCACTAATTCTACTGTTGGTAGCTGCACTAATCCATAAAGTTGGAAAGATTATGTGAAAATATATTTATATTAGTTGTAAAAATAACAGAGGAGGAAAGCCATGAGAAAAATATTTTAAAAGAAATACATTACATATGGGAGAAAAGAAAAATTTTGATTTTGTAAAATCATGAGTTAAAAATTGGAGAGGGCTGTAAAAGGAGGAATAAGAATGGAGCAAGTACAGTGGCTGGGAAAACAATTATAAATGATATGTACCAATGAAGTACATCAATAGTCTTTTAAAATATGTCATTGTATAATAAAATAAACTTAAAAATCAATTTCCAGCTGGGCGGTGGTGGCGCATGCCTTTAATCCCAGCACTTGGGAGGCAGAGGCAGGCAGATTTCTGAGTTCGAGGCCAGCCTGGTCTACAGAGTGAGATCCAGGACAGCCCGGGCTACACAGAGAAACCCTATCTCAAAAAACCAAAAAAAAAAAAAAAAATCAATTTCCAGCATGACAGCATGAGAGAAAGTACAGGCCTGCTTACAAAGGAAACTGATAAACATTAAAAACAAAACAAAACCAAAACAGCAAACATCTGTACATAAGAGCAATACTCAACGGACTCAGAAAGGGAATGTGTATGTGTGTGTGTGTGTGTGTGTGCATGTGTGTGTGTGTGTATGTGCATGTGCATCTTGTGCATGTGTGTGTGCAGCATGAGTGTGTGTCTGTGTGTGTGTGTGTGTGTAAAGCAATAATAATTAGAGAAGAAGAGGTCATGAACTTGAGATTTGAGAGAAGTGGGGTGGATGCAAGAAGAGCTGGAGGGAATACAGGAAGGGGTGGAAATGATGTAAATACAGTCTTCATGTATAAACTCAAAAATTAAAAGTAAACTCTCTAAAAATGTCTCTAGAGTCATGTATAAAATGATGAGAAAATTTTAATGAAAAATATATGAAAATTCAGTAATAAAAGGCAGAGTCTGTGGTGTTTGAACTAAGATGGCTCCTTCCTTGGCCACTAGTTAGGTAAAGCCTACCAGCCTCCAGTTGGAGAGCACTTTTTAACCTCTTTTATTTCCTATGAGGAACAAATATTGGCATTTCTTTTCCCACCCACCAGTTTTCCATGAAGTTAAAGTTCAAAGTGATTACAATTTTGAGGAAATAACCCATTTTCTTTCTGAGCATCACTGACTCAGGCAATGGAGGCTGTTCGTGAAGTATGGGAGTAGAGATATCACTCCAATTACCACTTGAGCCAAGTCAGTATTTTTCTGCTCATGAAGGCAAGTGAAGAAGACTTTTGCAACAGTCTGGATACAGCAGCACTGGATAAAGCCTCCTTATCCCATTTCTATTCTGCACTTTCATCTTATATACTGATTGTTGCAAGGTATAAAGCTCCAGACCCAGGTCCAGTAACATAAAAGTACCAAGAGGTAAGAGAAAGGAAACTAGATTAAAATTCAAAACGGTAATAGTTAAAATCATCCCCAATCTATTGAACACATCTAAGAAGCTGAACTCTTTTCAAATAGGATCCATTCAGATATGTGCATGCACGCGCACACACAACATAGTAAAGATACAGAAAACCACAAAGAAAGGGTAATTCTTGAAAGCAACAGGAGAAAAAATCAGACTTGCTATTTGCATACACAGCTCAGTAAGATTTACTCTTGACTTTCCAGAAGTAACAATGAAATCAATCACCCAACCAACAAACAAACCTACTAACCAATCAACTAATAGGCTGACATATTCAAAGTATTCCATCCAAAATTAAAGAAAAAGAACCTCTGAAACTAGAATCATGTATACAAATCAAAGCAACATTAAAAATTTTTTGTTTTTATTCCTTACAGATATTACATCCAGACTGCTGTTTCTTCTTTCTCCTCTCCTCTTGGTCCCTCCATCCATGTCCCCTTTTCCCTAGATTCACTTTTCCCTTTATAAAAGGTCTTTTCCCTTCATAAAAGGGCAGGCCTCCCAGGGATACCAACCAAATAGCATAAGAAGCTACAATAAGACTACACACACCCACTCATAACAAGGCTGGATATGGCAACCTAGTAGGAAAAAAAAGATTGCCAAGTGTCGGGGAAAGAGTCAAAGATACCATCAACTCCCATCCGACAAGAACACCAAACGACACAGCCATAACACATATGTAGAGTGCCTAGCTCAGACTCATACAGGGTTCATGACTATCATCAAAGCAACATTTTTAGTGACATCAAAATAAAAGCCATTAACAGATCAGCACGAACTGAGAACTTGGTACTAGAAAACCTAAAAAGTAGATCTCAGGATGAAACCATATGATCATCCAAATCTGTGAGAATAAGCAAGGTGCCTCTGGATGGTGACTAAGTTAGTGTGTCAAACTGACTGGCATATGAAGTGCATAGATAAAGGTTATTTCCAGGTGTGTCTGTAAGAATATTTCTAGCTGATCTTAGTACTCAAAAATGACAGAGAATTCAACAGATTGCCTCCTCAATGTGAGTGGGTATTATCTGGTCTGTTTAGAGACTGGACAGAACCAAAACCGATGGATGATTTCTTTTCTTTGCCTGACTGCTGAACTAGTTCACTTGCTGTTTACTGGGGCTTACAACGCTGACCTTTCAGTTTTCAGAGCACCAGTTTCCGTGGAGCACCTACTTACAGAAGACAGATGGTGAAATATCTTATTCTTCATAATAATGTGAGCCAATTCCTTTTAATAAACGACAAATATCTTCTGTGTGCTCCACTTCTCTGGTTAACCCTAAATAATAAAGATTTGGGGACAAAGAATGGTTCTAGACAATGCTAAGGGCAAGTTTTCTCAATTAGTGTGTGGGTACTCATAATCTTATGTTGGGGGCACAGAATGAAGGTTCTTGTGACTCCAGATGTCCAGCAAAATCAGGAATGTTAAGCACACAGGGTTGTCCCCTTAAAGGAATGGTGGTAAAACCGGTTCTTTTATCCCAAAGGCTGGAAAGCAGAGTTGATTAACAGCCTGGTGGTCTGTATTGTCCCTGGGGCTATGACATACCAAGCTCTTACAACCAGAACCAGAGGCAGAGGCAGTAGTAATCTAGGTGACCCTTATAATCAGGGGCTACTCAAGCTCCCACAACCAGGACCAGAGATATATTGTAGTCTTAATGACCCTTACATTATCTGTATAGCCAGAGGTTCTCCCAAAGCTGTACCAGAACCAGAGGTGGATAATAGCTCCAATTACCTTTATACTATCTGTATGAATCAGACCAGGCCACGTCCTTCCCTAGGCCCTTAAACAAGTGCAGGCAGCCTACCTCTAGAACCCACCTGTTTAGAAGAAATGACATGTGCCCTTTGACTTTCGATGAAAGTATGCTTTCTTGTGCACCTGGAATTGTATTATACCAGTAAATTTTTTCCCCAAATTTTACTGCATTTCAATTTATTGAGAGTAAAACATTGTGCAGCAGACTCCCCAAAGTCTTGATCCAGTTACACAAAGTCAGTGTGAACTGAGATTTCATTCTCACCTCTTCACAATTCATTTCCCTTCTGGCCCTCACCACCTGCAGGCTCCCCCTAGTTATGGAATTTAAATATGCTAACAACTATAGACTGTAGGAAAGATACCACTTCTGGTTCATAGCACACATAACTCGACAAAAGAAATTGTATTTGTTTACCTTTGTTGCTGTGATAAAACAACATGACCAAAAACAACTTCATGGGTGGGGGGGGGTGGAAAGAATGTAGTTTGGGTTTATGGTTCTGAAAGAGTCCTTCATGGCTGGGAAAGCATGGTAGAAGGCTGAAACAAATCTAAAATTGCATACTGTCAACTGCAAACACAGAGAGAGCAAACCAGAGGTGGGGAGAGGTTACAACCTCCCAAAGACCATCCGCAGTGACATATTTCCTCCAGCAAGGCTATACCTTCTAAAAATTCCATAAGCTCTTCTTACAGTGCCACCAGCTAAGGTCCAAGTGCTCAAGTATCTGAGCCTATGTGGGATATTTCTCACCCAAACTACTACATTCTACTTCCTGACTCACATGGGCTCACGGCCATGTCATGGTCATGGTCAACTTCAAAAGACTACATAGTCTGTCACAGTCTCAGCATTGTTGAGAAGGCCAGTCTCTTCTGAGACTCTTAACTCTAAGCCCCTGCAAAATCAAAAGCAAAATTTATACTATTGATATGAAATGACACAGAATATACATCCCCATTCCAAAATAGAGGAATAAGAACAGACTGAGGAAATACTAGACCAGAGAAAGACTGAAGCTTAGCAGGGTAAATATCAAATCCTGTGGCTCCATAACTGGTGTCTACACCTTTGGTTCCCAAAGGCTTTAATGGCTCAGTGTCTTCAACTCTGTTGCCTGTAATATACAATGTTCTTTTGAACTGATTCCACTCCCTGTATCAAGTTCCCCTTGGTAGATTCTTCATAGGTCTTCCATCTTTAAACATCTTGGATCTACATCCAACCCAAGCTTCACATTCAAACATCTATGTAATGAACTCTCAGGGTCTGTGGCCTCTATGGCCTTTCTCACCGTGACTTTCAGCACTGTCACAAGCTGCTGGGGCCTCAGTCTCTCTCTGAAGCCACAGAGGAAGAATGCATAACCCCTTCACTCTTACTTTTTTGTGTCTTCAAAGCCAATGCCACATGGATGATACTGCCAACTTCATCTGCCAGTTTGGGATGGACTCTGATTGTATTGAACTATATTAGTTGTAACTTCTGTATGTTGAAACAATTGCTTTCTTGGAGCAATAGATCCCTTAGATATGTGAGACGTTCATTTGGGTGAGAGCTTGCCCTGACAGCATCCTTTTCACTGTTCCAGTGCAAAGAAGGAAGCCTCTCATTTAAGCCTCTAATTTCCTGAACACTTAAAGCCTCTCTTTTTTTCACAAGCCTCATCTGTAACACTAAGCTTCTTAGTGCTCGTTTTCTCTCTAAAACTGTACATTCTATATTTCTTTTTGCTTTACTTGTCCTTTCTTATTATAGACCTGCATAAGTATCGATAATAATCATGCCACAGTTTCAACATTATACAATCTTGGCATTTCCATCAGCTCTGGGGAGGACTGTGGGAACAAATATCAACAGTGGGATATGAACAAGGCATGGTCATGCCTGCCTGCAATCTCAGCACTTAGAAGCCTGGGGAATGATTGTGAATTCAAACCAGACTGAGCTGTATAGAAAAACTAGATCTCAATACTGTATCACCACCACCACAAACAAGAGGGAAAATGGTGACAAATACATATGGCTGGATCAAATGAATTTAGGGACACACACTCAGGCGGTACAGGTATTGCATTTAATGTAGGCTTAGTAGAGTAAGGGGTCTCACTGTTTACCTGCTTGACTATGACAGGTACCAAAAGGTGGCCTACAATAAGAAAACTGGCAACAACAGGCCTACCTTGGATCAATATAGAGAAAAGGATAGAAAGACATAGAGAAGCTGGTGTGTAAATGTCATTTAAGACCTAGCCACTTGTACTGGGAGGGTCAGAAAATATACTTTTTCTAATTCTGTGAGAAATTGTGAGAAAACCCAAAATATTTGCATTACCTTGGTATGGCTGAGCCAGAACAGCTGACAGAAACATCCTAAGGAATGCCATTTCAGCTTCCACTTTAGAAGGCTCTGAGTCTACCATGGTACACAGCAGTGGTGGAGCTGCTCACTTCAGAACCATGGACATTCACATGGTGGTGGATAAGGAAGCAGGATGGGGCTAGAACCAGAGGGTGAGCTATAACTCTCAGAGGTCTGCCCCTAAAGGCCTATTTTCAGCAGTTAGCCCCTCCTCCTAAAGGTTCCTTGCTCAAAACATAATCGCTTGCTAAGGAAAAAACAGTCAGAACATGATCCTCTGAAGAATGTTCCAATTCTAATTGTAACAGAATCCTTAAAGAATCCTTTTTCTCTATAAGCCAGATATTGCAGTGGAAACTGCAGCTAGTCAATCAGAAAATGTAAATACAATGAGGGTAATTGGGTCTCAAAATAGCAGCTTCAGGGAGAAGTACTCAGCTCTCAAATATATGGTGTAATGGTTTGAATATGCTTGGTCCAGGGAGTGGCACTATTTGGAGGTGTGATCTTGTTAGGGTAGGTGTGTCACTGTGGGTGTGGGCTTTAAGACCCTCATCCTGGTTGCCTGGAAGTCAGTATTCTGCTGAATCTGCAGCCTTCAGATGAAGACATAGAACTCTCAGCTCCTCCTACACCATGCCTGCCTGGATGCTGCCATGTTCTTACCTTGATGATAATGGACTGACCCTCTGAACCTGTAAGCCAGCCCCAATTAAATGTTGTCCTTTATAAGAGTTGCCTTGGTCATGGTGTCTGTTCACAGCAGTAAAACCCTAACTAAGACAGTAAGCAAGGCCACTGTAATAGACAATGAGATCAAAGCAGCAATCACAATGGTTAAACTTACACAAAGTTCAATGTTGGCCATATCACTTGGCATTTTTAATATTATTTGATTTTGGAATCTACTTACTATGAGATCTGGTAAGTACTTGGGTAAAAGATTATCTTGTAATATCAGGTACTGTCACCTTTGAAAGAAACATCTGTATGTGAATGTTGGTAGAAGCAATGTATACAATAGGGGAAATGTAGAAACAACCAATATGTTTACTGACCGATGAATATACATGAACTAAATGTGATATATCCATAGAACAGGATGGTATTTTAAATAAAAATGAGAGTTCCAAAGTCTTTCACTATGTGTTCGTTTCCATCTATAAGCGGAAGCGTCTCTGATGGTGGTAAGTGAGGCGGTGACCTATAGTTATAGCAGAATGTGCTCAGGACTCAGTTGATTGCTATGTTCCACTAGCAGAACAATAGTATTTGATTCTTCCCTTGGTCCCTGGCCTATCAGTCTCAGGTTCTTGGCCACCAAGGCAGGTCAGGCATGGGTTCCATCTCATGGACTATACCTTTAATCCAATCAGAGAGGTCGCTTATTGTACCACTATTGTACCAGTGCACCATGAATGCAGGTTATCATGGCTTATCAAAGGGATTCTAGCTGAGTTGGTTTTTACCTTTCTCCTTGAAAGTATTCGGAGTACCTTCCAGTACATGAACACTAATCAGAAGGAGTGAAGGCTGAGTCTTAAGTGAAATGTCTTTACCGAACCCCTCCACTCAGGGTTCAGGGAACTATGCCAAAGAGGAAAGAATGCAAGAGCCAGAGCAAATAGATGACACCAAAGAAGCAGTGTCTTCCAGATACAAGAAGACTGTGTATAGATGAACTCATAGAAATTGTGGTAGCATACTCAAGCCTAAGCCAAATGGGGTCCCAGTGCTGAGAGGAAAGTAGACCCAAGGCTCCATCCCTAGCCCAGAAGTTATTCCAATTCACAACCGTTCTCAAAGGAAAAATTAATTTTTTCCAATGTAGTCCTTAGTATACAAACCACACTTAAGGGAATTCTCCCAGCCCAGCAGTAGATGGACAATACAAAAATGAATTTAATAGTATTGGGGGGTGGCAGTCTCATAATGTTTCATATGGGCTTATTTTATTTTATTTTTGCCTTACAGGTATTTTGCCTGTATATTGTTTTCTGATTTCATGTTTTTATGGATTTATTTTTTGTGTTTGTCTGTCCATCTGTGTAGTTGTCTGAGAATGTGTGTATGTTTCTTGTTCTTTAAGAACCATTCTAGTTTGTTTACTGTTTGAGAGAGAGGGAGAGGGAGAAGGAAGGAGGGAAGGACGGAGGGAGAGAGGGGGGAGGGAGGGAGAGAAGGAGAGAGAGGGAGGGAGAAACAAGGCTGGAGTTGGGTGAGTGGGAAGGGCCTGGGAGGAGCTGAAATCAGAAAATATTGCTTGAAAAAGTCTTATTTTCAATTAAAAAATAAATGATATAAAATGAATCACTGATATGCGCTATAACACAGACTTTGAGACATTATACAAAGTGAAAGATGCTAGCTACTAATGAACATATTGAATGATTCCATTCACATAAAAGAACTGAAATACAGAAATAGAGCTATTAAGCAGCTAAGTAATTATGGGTGATTGCCAAAAGATGGATAACTGGTAATGTATATAGGATTTCTTTACAGATGATCTAAGTGCTCTAAGTAAATTATAGTGATGAAAGTTAACACCTATTAGGATGGTAAGAGCAACTGTACACCTCAAATGGATGGGATGCCAATAAGTTCTTTAAAAAGATAATTTTATATTGTGTTCTATAAATCTATCTACAATTTAAAGGACATGGGTAAGTTAAAAGTAAAATTAACCAATGGGACAGGATAGACAGCCCAGAAATAGGAGTGCAGTTAAATAACTAAGATTCTCCAAAGAAAATTTCCATATAGACTCACCAATTTGTGCAACTAGCTGTTCATACAAAAGAATGAGTTTGCAAAGGGTAGGAAAACACAAAGTGATATACTTGGTTTAGCATCCTAACAGGAAGATACACATTGAAGAAGGCAGCAAAGAAGGGGCTGCCCATCTCAGCCCCTTGTTAGTTGGGAGGGAAAAGGAATTAAGTTCAGGCCTTAGATCTGAAACACAATACAGCGTTGTAATCCAGTGGCAAACAGAGCCTGTAAGTTCTGCTTCCAACCTGTACCTACAGACTGAGCATCTAGAACTGTATTAACTATGCAGACAAGTGACTGGCTCTACCAGCCTTCAGCAAAAGAACAACAACATGAATCTACTTGCTTGAGATTCAGTCCCAAGCAAAATCCAAAAGCCCCAAGAGCACACCAAAGGAGCTTCTAGACCTTGGTATTAGAGCAGACTCAAGATTTGGCTGCTTCATTTCCAGTTCTCGAGTGAGGAAAAAACAAAACCACTTTCCATACTGTCTAGGTCTTTATGGCTATGTGATTAAACTATAGCCCCGTGTATTACTGATCTTGATCTCCAAGAAATTTGCTTCTATTATTCATCCACAACTGTCTGGCCGTATAGCTCCCATTAGTGTTTAGAGGAATCTCTAGCTTGTCTCAGCACCAGGCAGAGTTCTGTGAAGCACTATTCAAGGCTTTGATTCTACGCATTGCTAATTTGGTCTCAGCATGTTAAAGGCGTGATGTAGCATGGCAGCATTTGTGTTGGAATCAGGATGAGTCCTGTAGCCCCTGGTCACAGGCCAGTAACTACAAAGGAGGAATCTGGGACTAACCTGAGGATGCACAAACGATCTTGCAAACTGACAAAAGATCAGGATCTTAATGATGGGTGGGTTGGGGTACAGCTGGTAGTATAGTTCATGCCTTCCATGGAGAATTCCTGGGCTTAGTTCCCAGTGGAAAAGTGAGAAGGAAGAAGAAAGAGAATGGAAAATAAACTCAAAGAACTTTAAGGGAACCATGCCCTCACTTAATGATAAAAGTAAGTTGCTGTTATACACTGAGACAAGAATAGCCAGTGTGTGAGCCACTAACTAGGCAGCATATATGAGCTGGTCCTAGGCCTCTGACACATATACAGCAGAGGACTGACTGATCTGGCCTCAGTGAGAGAAGACACACCTAATCCTCGAGAGATTTGAAGCCCAGGGAGTGGGAAGGCCTGGCGGGGAGGGGAGTACATCCTCTTGGAGATGGGGAGGAGGAATGAGGAATGAGATGAGGAACTCTGCGAGGGCGGACCAAAGGGGGCAACAACTGGACTGTAAAATATATATATGTGCGCGCACATATAGAATAGCCAGTATGGATGAACTCTTACATGGAGTTTTCTGGGGCTCACTGGCTACCATGCTTAGTGAATCCCAGGTCAGTGAGAGAATTGTGTGTAAAATTAAAAAAAACAAAACAAAACAAAAAAAGCAAAACCACAATGCGAATAGTTCCTAAGGAACAACACCAAAAGCTGATGTCTGGCTTCTACTTATACATGCACTTGGGCACACACACATAAACACAAATGAAAAGTAAGAGGAATCTAAAACCTTGTGTATTTCTACTGGAAATATCAAACAGTGAAGCTACTATGGAAAATAGCAATATGAAGCGTTGACTGGAGATTAGTTAGTGTAGCTCTGTGAAACTGTATTTTCCTAGCATATATGGGGTCCTTTGATACCCAGTTCCACAAAAGTGAATGAAAGAAATATCATATGAAATTCTAATCTGTTGATAAATAAAAAGAATTTAAAGCAGGATAACTGTCTCCGTATATATGGAATCATATATACTATGGTTCTATATGTATTAAGTACACAAATACACACACACAGTTGAATGCATAGAAACAAGCAGTAGTATAAATATTGTTGAGGAGACAGCTAGGAAAGATGTAAAAAATAAAGTTCAAAAAGTATAATGTTGCAGTTACATAGAATGAGTAAGTCTAGAAATTTAACGTTCAACCTGGTAACTATAGTTATACATTATACAATCTGGCAATGTATAATGGGAGTTTATTGAGAGTAGATATTTGGTACTCTTTTAAAATTAAGTTTTTGAAGATTTATTTATTTATTATATACATAGTGCTCTGCCCAAATGTATGCCTGCACACCAGAAGAGGGCACCACATTGCATTGCAGATGGTTGTGAGCCACCATGTGGTTTCTAGGAATTGAACTCAGGACCTCTGGAAGAGCAGTCAGTGCTCTCAATCTCTGAGGCATTTCTCCAGCCCTGATATTTGATACTCTAAACACAGATATAAAAGACAAGACAAATAACATTAACTGACTTGATTATGGCAAACATTTAACAATGTATATGTAGATGATGTATATGATATACATGTATATGAAGATATTATGGTAAGCCAGTGAAAACTCTGGGCTATGTAGTGACAGTCTGTCTCAAAGAGGGGGGGCAGAGAGACAGAGACAGACAGAGAACAAAGAAGAAAGAGAAGGGAAGAAAGAGAGAAGGGAAGAAATGAAGGATGGGAAGATGGAAAGAAGGAACGGAGAGAGAGAGAGGGAGGGATGGAAGGAGAAAGGAAGAAAAGAAGGAAGTCAACCTTTTGATGTAAGAACAGATAATTAAAGGCACCAGGGTTTGCTTCCATTTCATGGCTACTGAAATGCTTCTATGAACATAGATATAAAAATACTTCTCTAAGACCTGATTGATTGATTGATTGATTTATTATTCAGCCTCTATCAGGATAGAAACTCTGACACATATTACAACTTGGATGAATTCTTATGATCCATCTTCCCAATGACATAAGCCAATCACAGAAAAAATAGACAGTTTACAACTCCACTTATATGAGCTATCTAGATTAGTCAAATTTATAGAAGTGGAGAACAGAATGGTATTTATCAGAGGCTGGGGGCCAGAGGGTATGGGGTGTCAAAAGATATATAAAAGTTTAATTTGTAAGATAAAAATGAATAGCTGGCTGCATAGCAATGGAAATATAATTAATATTCTTGAATACTTAAAAAGGTTTAAATTAGAGATATCAGGGATAGAATATTTGTTAAACATATAGAAGCCAAACAATAAGTAAATAAAATAAAAAGAATGTGAGAAAGAGGAAAGATGTTTAAAATGATGCTTTTACATTACATTTATTTTATCAATATTTAAAACAAAATGGAATTTGTAATGATTAGGTATTTTGGCTCTACTAGCTAGACTTTTAACACATATCAGACTCAGTGTTTAAACCTAGATGATCATGTTATCAGACAGAATTCCAATCAGTATTAAGAAAAATGTAATTCCATATATTATCTGAAGCAAAAGCATTTATTATTTTATGTTTTCTAACAAATAACAAATGTAGAGAATTCTAAATCTGTTGGTTGGAAAAATGTGTATCTGAACTATGATAATACCTAATGTTCAAAATCTGTATGATTGAAGTAGTAACTAATCTTTACTGAAAGTAGTGTTGAACAAGTTGACAGATTTGCCTGGAAACACATCATTTTAGATCCAGTTTATGCCATAACACGGATAACAAAGGCTGTATTAATGAGATATTGGGGCTGGAGAGATGGCTCAATCATTAACAACATTGGCTATTCTTTTAGAGCATTCAGGTTTTATTTCACACACATGGTGTCCAGCACACACACGGTGATTCGTAACTGTATTTACCTTCAGTTCTAGGAGACTGGGCACACACTTTCAGCCTCCATACTGGGTATGCAAGTGGTACATGGACATATATGCAAGCAAAACACATAAAAAAAACAAAACATCATGTTATTTCCCATGTCTCAGAGGATGGCTCCAGAATAGGCCAGATGATATGCACCATGACTGCTGTGAAACTCTGTGGTGGAAGAGGCATTTCAATGCTATAGCCATTCTATATCCTGCAGTTATGTTCTGCAGGGAAGATGGAACAAACTGGAAAGTCTATGTCCCCTGGATTCAAAGAGGTGACAAGAAACTGCTGCATAAGAGCATATCTTGAAATGGTATTGTAGAAGCATCTCAAAGAACAGACTGTCCTACCATGTTCTTGGAGGGATACATGGCATTCCTACATTATGGGGGTGCAAACTGTTTGAAGCTTGCTTTTAAGGTCCATAGACAAGTTTGTCATCTTGCCAGCACAGAGGAGATCCTCCACATATACTGGATGCTGGAAGTGAGCTAATCTTAACACGTTTACTGGAGTCTTATTTCATTATGTTTTAATTACCCAGTTGATTTTACTTCAAGTCCCAGATTGATACCAGGTAGTTAAAAATACAGCGGACTCCTCAAGGGTTTGCTCCTTTTACCCTACACAATATTGTCTTCCACTGGGGTAAATGTACTGTCATTGCAACTGAACAATATTATTAAAATAGAGAGATCAAAATTTAACCTTGCTTTTCACTGGTAGTTCCTATTTCAAAGCGGAAATAAAGTAGGAACTCATTTTAATACGTTAACTCATTGATAGGAGATTCCTTTTACATTTAACACACTGCATACTTAATGGAATGATTCATCTTTAATGACAAACTTTCACAAAATTTCTTTAACTTAAGAAGGGTTTTTTCGCTTTCATTCCGGTCTGGGCCGAGCACTGAGCAAATCCCGGGCTGCAGGTCTGCACCCAATCTCACAAATACCAGAGGAAGTGGGCCTCCCAGGAGCTCTAACCTGGGCAGTACCTTAGGTAAGGAGACAGCAACACCCGCCCCAAACAGGGAGTAACTGGGACCCTCTGGGACCCAGGAATTCACTCCTGGCCCGGAGCACTGGTTCCTTCCAGTCTGGGCCCAAGCACTGAGCAGATCTTGGGCCCCAGCTCTAACCCCAGTAGTAACACCCACCTCACACAGTTCTGACACAACCAAGATAATAGGAAAGACAGGCTCCAGTCAGAGACAGGGCAGGTAGCACTAAGGAGATCCAGATGGTGAAAGGCAAGTGCAAGAACATAAGCATCAGCACCCAGGGTACTTGGTATCATTAGAACCTAGTTCTCCCACACTAGAAAGTTCTGAATTCCCCATATCACCAGGAAAGCAAATTTCAGATTTAAAATCACTTCCAATGATGATGATAGAGGGCTTTAAGAAGGACATAAATAACACTCTCAAAGAATTTGAGGAGAACACAGGTAAACAGGTAGAATCCCTTAAAGAGGAAACACAAAAATTCCTTAAAGAATTACAAGAGAACACAACCAAACAGGTAAAGGAATTGAACAAAACCATCCAGGACATAAAAATGGAAGTAGAAACAATAAAGAAATCTCAAAGGGAGACTACCCTGGAGATAGAAAACCTGGAGATAGGAAAAAGATCAGGAATCATAGATGCAAGCATCACCAACAGAATACAAGAGATAGAAGAGAGAATCTCATGTGCAGAAGATACCATTGAAAATATTGACACAGCTGTCAAAGAAAATGCAAAATGCAAAAAGCTCCTAAACCAAAAGATCCAGAAAATCCAGGACACAATGAGAAGACCAAACCTAAGGATAATAGGTATAGATGAGAGTGAAGATTCCCAACTTAAAGGGCCAATAAATATCTTCAACAAAATTATAGAAGAAAACTTCACTAACCTAAAAAATGAGAAGCCCATAAACATGCAAGAAGCCTACAGAACGCCAAATAGACTAGACCAGAAAAGAAATACCTCCTGTCACATAATCATCAAAACACCAAATGCACAAAAAAAGAAAGAATATTAACAGCAGTAAGGAAAAAGGGCCAAGTAACATATAAAGGCAGACATATCAGAATTACACTAGACTTCTCACCAGATACTATAAAAGTGAGAAGATCCTGGGCAGATGTCATACAGACTCTAAGAGAACACAAATGCCAGCCCAGACTACTATACCCAGCAAAACTCTCAATTACCATAGATGGAGAAACCAAGATATTCCATGACAAAACCAAATTTACACAATATCTTTCCACAAACCTGGCATTACAAAGGATATTAACGGCAAAGCTCCAATACAAGGAGGGAAATTATACCCTAGACAGAGCAAGAAAGTATTCCTTTTCCAACAAATCCAAAAGAAGATAGCCACACAAAGATAATTCCACCTCTAGTAACAAAAATAACAGGAAGCAACAATCACTGTTCCTTAATATCTCTTAACATCAATGGACTCAATTCTCCAAATAAAAAGACATAGGGTAACGGACTGGATACATAAACAGGACCCAGCATTTTACTGCATACAGGAAACCCACCTCAGTGACAAAGACAGACACTACCTTAGAGTAAAAGGCTGGAAAACGATTTTTCAAGCAAATGGTCCTAAGAAACAAGCTGGAGTAGCCATTCTAAAACCTCCAGCTGGAGAACACAAAGGGAGGGACTCATGGCTCCACCTGTATAGGTAGTTGAGGGTGGCATCAGTGGAAGTGGAGGGCCTTGGTACCTGATAGTTTGGATGCCCTAGTGTTGGGGAATTTGAGAGCAGGGAGGCGGGAATGGGAGGATGGTGGGAGCACACCCTCATAGAATCTCCCAGAATTATATGGATTAGATATGTTAGAGACAGGCCGCCAGAAGACTAGATTCCAGAATTCAAACAAAAAATCATCTTGATACTAAAATTTGTTATGAGAATTGCATATTGCAGAATATACAGCCTTGGTGTATCTACTCTTCAAGCAAGCTGAACAGACCTGCTCGAACCTCTGATGTCCTGGAATCTCAACTGAATGCAGTGAAGACACAGTTGTCAGAGGCTTATCAATTTACTCTTCCTCCCACCCCTCTTCTAATATCCCAACGTCTGTAATCAGCTTGAAGAAGTTAATAAAGAGTTGGCGCCCCTATTCCCTGAGCTTGGGGACTGAGGTGGTTAATATTGGGCTGTCTTTCTAGGGAAAAGTAGTAGTTTTGTTGGAACAGGGAGGAATATCTAGGATTAATTGCATAGCCATAACCTATTGGTAGAAATCTGTATAATTGTTATTAAGCTGAAGTTATAATTTCTTAAATGGTACAAAATTTACTTTGATTTCAAATTTAAGGTTTTCATTGGCACGAGTTTCTCATTGATATAGAAGTGAGATTAATATTGTTACTATCGTAGGCATTGTGCCTAAATAACACATTTAGGAATATAAGGCTAGACCCAGTCCTTCTTTAACTTTTTAAACTGATTTGAGATGGTTAGTCTGTGAGTTAAGGAACTATAGCAAATTCATGGCTCTGAGTTTATTGTTAGGGTGTTTTCTACATTTTATTTAGAAATAGCTGAGAGGAGTTAATAGACAACAGTCCAGATTGCCTTACATGGATAGTTGGTTTTCAAAACGTCAGAAGTCCACAGAATTGATGTTACAAACATTTCTGTATTAAGGTTCATTTTGATTAGAGACCTGTCTGCTCCTGACAGCTTCCTGTCTTGGATTCTTTTGAAGAAATTGAGCATCTTTGGAATTACTCCAGTTGTGGTGAGACAGCCACTAGGCAAGAATTGCCTCTTCTCATCCACAGACAAATTACTGTCCAGAAAAGGACACACTTGCAGAATAGTCAAACTGATTATATCTGCCAAGACAGAGTAATCAGCCCTTAATAATTCTGCATCACTTGGTCTGTCAGATGATCCTGGGCCAGAAGGCTGAAGATTCATGGTGTGGGAGCTCATGTACCTGTTTTTTCACCAGAGTTGAATAGAATAATATGGTCACATATGGAACTTGTAAAATGCTGTATTTTTAATATTTTAATATGCCATTCATATTGCAATTAAAGTAAATTCCTATGGGGGGAAAAAGAAAGCAACTGAAATTAAATTAATCAATTCATAGCAGTAAAAATAAACATTATAACATAAGCAGTATTAGGCCAAACCACATCATAAGGGTCATTCTCTGTCCTGAAAATAATATTATATAGTTGCCAAAACTGTAGGTCAGTGACATATACTCTCTACTTTTAATGGATGTCAAATTAATAGTAAATGATTGTAGAGGAGGAAACAATAATTATTAATTTGGGCTTTATTTTACCTAAATAAGGATTTACCTAACCAAGGATATAATTTTAACCCATTAAATTCTGGACAAGTGAATTGAATGAGCTTTAAAGAATAGTAAAGCCACAATCTTTCTTAATGGTATAAGATTTATCTATTGGTTATTGTGGTAGTTTGAATGTAAATGGTCCACATAGCCTCATAAGGTTGAATGTTTGATTCTCAGTTGGTAGCCTATTTAGGAAGGATTAGAAAGTATGGTCTCGTTGGATGA
The DNA here is from genome assembly GCA_021653895.1 of Mastomys natalensis. Classification (NCBI taxonomy): domain Eukaryota; kingdom Metazoa; phylum Chordata; class Mammalia; order Rodentia; family Muridae; genus Mastomys; species Mastomys natalensis. The sequence goes on along the minus strand of JAJTUV010002584.1, from coordinate 42,980 downwards.
TGTGTGCCGCTGCTTTGGGGCTTCAAAATACTTGTGCCATTTCAACTCAGCTCTCTCTGCCTCCTACTTTCAGATAAATATGCTTTCTGCTCCAGCATCGTGCCTGCTTGTCTGCTACGATGGCAATAGATTCACCGAAAAGCCTAAGCAAGCCTCCAATAAAATGCATTCTCTTATAAGCTGCCTTTGTCATGGTATCTCATCACAGCAATAGAAGAGAAACTAAAAAACAAGTACTGTAAATATTCAGAGGCTTTATAATTATGCTGGCCCCTATACCAAAATTGCTTGTATTGTTTTCAGCAATTGTCAATCTTTAAATGTGTATAGCCAAAGTCAATAAAGCACTTATAAAAGTCTTCTAAAAAAAAAAAAGGGTTTTTTCCTTATTAATAGCGCATAGGGGAGAATTACTAAGTAATTTGATAATGTTCGTGAGATTTCTTGTTTCTAAGGGAGACAAAGACAGAGAGGGGTGAGAGACTGTTAGAGAGAATAAGACTTATCCATTGTAAACAGAGTAACAAAATAGCTAAGATGTGACTGTGGATTCAATCGATAGAGAGCTAGAATTTGGGACCCTAGTTTGGTAAATGAAAAGGTGGCCATTTTGAACTAGTCTGTGAAGAGTTGAATATAGCTGCACCCTCAAAACTCGTGTAGACATTTAATCCTAGTAAGGCTTTTCAGAGGCAATCATTTTAGATTATCAAGTGATTATGTCATTCATAAGTGATCAGGACTAGTCATCATGACAGAGCTCCCATGGGATCCTATGGCTCTGGAAGGAGAAAGGCCAGAAGACATTTCCATTCTCTCAGTCTCTCTCTCTCTCTCTCTCTCTCTCTCTCTCTCTCTCTCTCTCCCTCTCCCTCCCTCCTTAACTCTCTCCTTCCACCCCTCCCTCGCTCCATCCCTCTCCTGCCCTCTTCTCTCATTATACAATGCCTTATGTTTCCTTAGGACTCTATCAGCAAAAGAAAGTTCAACACCAGAGCCAGTTCAACTTGTATCTCCTAAATTAAGTCAAAACCAACTTTTACTTCCTTAATAATTTACTCAGTCTGTAGAGTTATGTTATTAGCAACAGAAACCAGATGTGCATACTCTCAAAATCTGTGACTTCTCATTTCTAAAAATGTAGAAAAGAATGCTATTCTCTTTGGGGATTAAATTGTATATATTTGTCTATATGTGTGGGAACATTTAGTGATTGGTACATCATAAATGCTCAGTAAATCAAAGTATTTCTGGGCCACATGTTTTTATGTCTTACAGACTATCTTTATTGAAGTCACCCAAAACTGTGTCAGCAGCATAGGAACTGCTGACATATACCTCCCAGGTGCTTAGATCATCACTTCATCCTGAGACCTAATGTCATATCAACTTCAGGAAAGCAGAACATTTCAAAAAGCTCCTTATGTTGGTTAAGGACTGAATTACTCTAATCTGACTAATGACCCTATAAGAAGAGGAGATTTTGAATAATCACTCATGAGTAGGTATTAGCCAAAACAGTACAGAATACCTAGGATACAACCTACAGACCGACCATAAGAAGTGTAACAAGTAGAAAGGCCTCAGTCTCACTTAGAATGGGGAAGAAAATAATGACGGGAGGCAGAGGGCGGGAGGGACCTCGGTGGGAGAGGAGAGGCGGAGGGAAAGGGGAACAGAATCATGTATGGGGGGGGCATGAGAGAAACCAGAGGGCCAAGAGAATGAATGGAAATAAACAGCCTCAGGGGATGGGAGTTGGGAGACCCCAAGAAAGTACCAGAGATCCAGGATCTCAGGACTCATTGAGGGTGACCTTAGTCAAAATCCTCAACACTGGGGAGAGGGAACTGGAAGAGTCCATATCCAGTAGATAGACATGGCCTCAATGGAGGGACACGGTTACTAGCCCACAGTCAAAATTTCTGACCCAGAATTGTTCCTGTCTAGAAGAACTGCAGGGGCAAAAATGGAGAAGAGATGAAAGAAAGGCAGTCCAATGACCAGCCCAACTTGGGATCCATCTCATGGGGAGGAAGGGGGCACCAAGGCCTGACACTATTACTGATGCTATGATGTGCTTACAGACAGGAGCCTAGCATGGCTGTCCTCTGAGAGGCCCAACCAGCAGCTGAATGAGACAGATTCAGATACTTACATGCAACCATTGGATTGAAGTCAGGGACATCTATGGTTGAATTGGGGAAAGACTGAAGAAGCTGAAAGAGAGAGTAACCCCATGGGAAGATCAGCAGACTCACCTAACCCAGACCTAAGGAGTTCCCAGTGACTGAGTCACCAACCAGAGTGTACAAGGGCCGGTTCAAGGCCCCTGGCACATATATAGCAGAGGTCTTCCTGGTCTGGCCTTAGTGGGAGAAGATGCGCTTAATCCTTGAGAGATTTGAGGTCCCAGGGAAGGGGGGGCTGGTGGAGGAAGTACCCTCTCAGAGGCAAGAGGGAGGAATGGAATGAGGAACTGGGGGGGCAAAGGAGGGAAATAACTGAAATGTAAATAAATAAAATAACTTAATTAAAAAAAGATACCAAAGATGTTCATGTCTAGAGGAAAAGTGAGAACATAGAAGAGTACATAAAACTCAGGAGAGTCCACAGGAAAATTAAATTCCTCCAATACCTCAGTCTTGGAATTTCATCTTCTACAATCTCTGAGCCTTTAAATCTCTGATGTTTATGCAACATGTTTGTAATGTTTTGTTATGGTAGTCCTAGCCCACACACTGTATTTCTGTCTTTATAGAATGACAGCAGAGATTATGTCCAATGCATCAAACTCCAAGGTACAGAATCTAGTCTGTAGTAGGTTTATAATCAATATGCATTTACTATACCAATGAAATAGAGCTGGGGAAGGGGCTACCCTTTATTGATATATCCATATGGCAGAAAACTAGATGATGGGGGGCGTGGGCTAAGACAAAGGTGATGTGGATTCATATGGCACAAATTTGATTTCTACACGGCTTCGTTATAAAGGGTCCTAGTCTTTTCTGTGGCGTTCACTGACTCACTGAGCAGTCTGGGATCAGACCGCCTGATTCATATCAGTTTCATTATTAGCTTCCAGTGTGACCATGGAAACGTCTTTTCATAGCTTTCTGTGATTCATTCTCTTTACCTGCCCCTGACATAATTGTGGCTGTCACATCTTAGAGCATGTAAAATTAAGTCAGACAACATGAGCAAGGCTCATCTGAACTCATAGAGACTAACGCAGCATGTACAGGGCCTGCATGTGTTTGTGCTACAGTCCTCTGTGCTTATATTTTGGCTCCCAAATTAGCGTTTTTATGGGATTCCTGAGTATGTGAACACATGGCTCTCCGATTCTTGTGCCTTCTCATGGGCTCTGTGTCTTATTAAACTTCATTGTGATCATTTTGTTTAACTTTTATATTTTACTTTGCTATGTTTTTAAATTGAATGAATGAATGAATGAAAACCTAGTCACTAGGGTAAAGGTTACCAAATGAACTGTCACTTAGAACTGCTAGGATAGGCAAACCCAATTTTCTCAAATGGTATGACACTGTGTATCAATCACTCCATGGTGGGACCAACATAGAATGGACTCCACAGATTATGTGTGTAGCTACAGTTTGGTGGTATTTTGTTTTGTTTTCCTATTTGCGTGTTGTTTTATTTTGTTTATTTTGGGGGGTTATTGTATTGGGCTCTTTTTTCTTATTTCTTATTTTTTTATTAGCTATTTTCTTTATTTACATTTCAAATATTATCCCCTTTCCTGGTTCCCTCTCCTATTCCATCTCCCTCCCTCTTCTTCTATGAGGGTGCTCCCCTCCCAACCACCCACTCCTGCCTCCCTGCCCTGGCATTCCCCTACACTGGGGCATTGAGCCTTCACAGGACCAAGTGCCTCTCCTCCCATTGATGCCTGACAAGGCCATCCTCTGCTACATATGCAGCTGGAGCCATGGGTCCCTCCATGTGTACTCTTTGGTTGGCGGTTTAGTCCCTGGGAGCTCTGGGGGTCTGGTTGGTTGATATTGTTTTCTTCCTATGGGAATGCAAACCCCTTCAGATCCTTCAGTCCTTTCTCTAACTCATCCATTGGGGACCCCATGATCTTTTTAAAGAAAGAACTTAAACTTGAATGGGTTGGAAGGGTAGAGGATCTGAAAGGACTTGAGGGAGAGGAAGAATATGATCAAAATATACTTAAATTTAGATAATAAAAAATAATTAGGTAAAACAATAACACATTTAAGTACTTACAGATGTATGTGGCTCAGAAAAAAAAAGTCCACAAAATTTTAACTCTAAGATATGTCCAGTTGAAACCAGCACCATTTGTTGAAAATGCTGTCCTTTTTCCACAGACTGGTTTTAGCGCCTTTGTCAAAGACCAAATGACCATAGGTGTGTGGGTTCATTTCTGGATCTTCTATTCTATTCCACTGATCTTCCTGCCTGTCTCTGTACCAATACCATAAAGTTTTTATCACTATTGCTCTGTAGTACAGGAGTACAGGTTGATGGTGATTTCCCCAAAAGTTCTTTTATTGTTGAGAATAGTTCTCACTGTCCTGGGTTTTTTTTGTTATTCCAAATAAATTTGCAAATTGTTCTTTCTATATCTATGAAGAATTAATTTGGAATTTTGATGGGGATTGCATTGAATCTGTAGATTGTATTTGGCAAGATGGCTATTTTTACTATATTAATCCTGCCAATCCACAAGCATGGGAGATCTTTCCATCTTCTGAGATCTTCGATTTCTTTCTTCAGAGACTTCAAGTTCTTGTCATACAGATCTTTCACTTGCTTGGTTAGATTCACACCGAGGTATTTTATACTATTTGTGACTAGTGTGAAGGGTTGTCATTTCCCTGATTTCTTTCTCAACCTGTTTATTCTTCGAGTAGAGGAAGGCTACTGATTTGTTTGAGTTGATTTTATAACCAGCTACTTTGCTGAAGTTGTTTATCGGGTTTAGGAGTTCTCTGGTGGAAGTTTTAGGGTGACTTAAGTATACTATCATATCATCTGCAAATAGTGAAGTTTTGACTTCTTCCTTTCCTATTTGTATCCCTTTGATATCCTTTTGTTGTCTAATTGCTCTGGTTAGGACTTCCAGTACTATATTGAATGGGCAGGGAGAGAGTGGGCAGCCTTGTCTAGTCCCTGATTTTAGTGGGATTGCTTCAAGTTTTGTCTCCATTTAGTTTGATGTTGGCTATTGGCTTGCTGTATATTGCTTTTAGAATGTTTAGATATGGGCCTTGAATTCCTGATCTTACCAAGACTTTTACCATGAAGGGGTGTTGAATTTTGTCAAATAATTTCTCAGCATCTAGTGAGATGATCATGTGTTTTTTTTTCTCTTTGAGTTTGTTATATAGCTGATTATGTTAATGGAAAGTTTAAGTCCAAGTGGATAAAGGCCCTTCACATAAAACCAGATACACAGAAACTAATAGAAGAGAAGGTGGGGAAGACCATCGAATACCTAGGCACAGGGGAAAAGTTCCTGAACAGAACACCAATGGCCTATGCTCTAAGATCGAGGATTGACAAATGGGATCTCATAAAACAGCAAAGCTTCTGTAAAGCAAAGGATACGGTCAACAGGACAAACCGGGAACCAACAGACTGGGAAAAGATCTTTACCAATCCTATATCCGATAGAGGGCTAATATCCAATATATACAAAGAACTCAAGAAATTAGACTCCAGACAACCAAATAAACCTATTAAAAATGGGGTACAGAGCTAAACAAAGAATTATCAACTGAGGAAACTCGAATTTCTGAGAAGCACCTAAAGAAACATTCAATATCCTTAGTCATCAGGGAAATGAAAATCAAAACAACCCTGAGATTCCACCTCACACCAGTCAGAATGGCCAAGATCAAAAACTCAGGTGACAGCAGATGCTGGCGAGGATGTGGAGAAAGAGGAACACTCCTCCATTGTTGGTTGTATTGCAAGCTGGTACTACCACTCTGGAAATCAGTCTGGTGGTTCCTCAGAAAATTGGACATAGCATTACCTGAGGACTCAGCTATACCACTCCTGGGCATATACCCAGAAGATGCTCTAACATATAACAAGACATATGCTCCACTATGTTCATAGCAGCCTTATTTATAATAGCCAGAAGCTGGAAAGAACCCAGATGTCCTTCAACAGAGGAATGGATACAGAAAATGTGGTACATTTACACAATGGAATATTACTCAGCTATTAAAAACAATGAATTTGAGAAATTCTTAGGTAAATAGATGGAACTAGAAAATATCATCCTGAGTAAGGTAACCCAATCACAAAGAACATACATGGTATGCACTCACTGATAATTGGATATTAACCCAAAAGCTCGAAATATCCAAGATACAACTCACAGACCACATGAAGCTCATGAAGAAGGAGGACCAAAGTGTGGGTGCTTTGGTCCTTCTTAGAAGGAGTAACAAAATACTCATGGGAGCAAACAGGGAGACAAAGCATGCGACAGAAATTAAAGGAGGGGCCGTCTGGAGACCATTCCACCTGGGTATCCATCATATGTGCAGTCACCAAAGGTAGAAGCTGATGTGGATGTCAGGAAGTGCATGCTGATAGGAGCCTGATATAGCTGTCTCCTTAGAGGTCTGCCAGAGCCTGAAATACACAGAGGCAGATGCTCACAGCTAACCATTGAACTGAGCATGGGGTTCCCAATGGAGGAGTTGGGGAGATGACTGAAGGAGCTGAAAGGGTTTGTGGCCCCATGAGGAGAGCAACAATACCAACCAGCCAGAGCTCCCCAGGGTCTAAACCACCAGCCTGGGAGCACATAGGGAGGGATCCATGGCTCCAGCTGTATATGTAGGGGAGGATGACAGTGTCAGGCATAGGTGGGTGAGGAAGTCCTTGGTTCAGTGAAGGCTGGACACCCCAGTGTGGGGGAAATCATGGGTGCGGAGGTGGGAGTTGGAGAGTGGGTGGGGGCACAGCCTAATAGAAGCAGGAGGAGGAGGGATGGGATAGGGGGTTCCTGGGTCGGGGGTAAATGGGGAAAGGGGATTACATCTGAAATGTAAATAAAATATCCAATAAATAAAGAGTTATCTCAGTATTATTGTAAGCAAGTATAGAAACTAAAATCTTTGGTGATTATTATTAACCTATGGCTAATTATGTAAATTAGTATATTCATTATAGAAACCAATGTGGATATTCTTCAAAAGATTAAAGATAGAACCATCGTATGATTCAGCAACATTATCAAGTATATATACAAAGGAATTTAAATAAGTGTATTAAAGAGACTTCTGCACTTCTATGCTTATTTTAACAGTATTTACAATAGCTGGGATATGGAATCAAGCAAGACATACATGGATGAATGAACGAATGAATTTTAAAATGTGGAATATATGTACAATGTATATTACTAAAGAGTGGAATCACCTTATTTGCAGCAACATAACTGGAGCTAGAAGACCTTATGTTAAATGACATTAAGCAAGCATAAGAAAACAGTTATGCTAGAATATTTGATCACAGGGGCTGAAGAGGTGGCTCCATTGGTAAAGGACTTTCATTCCAAGTGTGAAGACCTGAATTTGATCTCCAGAACCACATAAATGTCTAGTGTAGTATCTTGTAATCTCAGAAATGGGGAAGTGAAGAGAGACCCGAGCCTTGGGGCAAAGATAGTCATGTCAAGACACTTTAAAGGCTTCCTGGGTGAGCATCAGGCCAATGAAGCCCTGTCTCAACAAAAGGTGGATGGTAACCTTGAGAAGCAACACTCAAAATTGTCCTCTGACCTACATGCATGCACACATGTGCCCATATATGCAAACTTGATGACTAAGTAGAGAGTAGAACTATGGATATTAAAGGCTATAAAGTACCATGCCCCTTCCTAGTGGGATGGATACACAGCATTCAGATAATGCAGAGCAAAGCACAGAGGTTGGGAAGCTGTTCTAATGTTCCATAGCATAGAGACATAACTGTAGTCTGTAACAATTAATTATTCATTTCAGTGAAACTAGAAAATCTATAGACTGTCAACACATAGAATAATTCTAATATCCTGATTTGATCATGATATATTGTGTACATTTCTCAAATTATAATTCAATAACTTATAAATAAGTACAAATATTATCAATTTAAAACTAAATGTAGTAGCTGGAGATTAGCTCAGTTGTTAGGGTATTTGTCTACCATGCAGGGAGCCCTAGGTTCAATTCTCAGCACCACATAAACCAAGCTTGGTGTCCTAGAACTTATAGTCCCAGAACTAGGGATGTGGAAAAGGGACAAGGCCAGCCTTGGATATATAAGCTCCTACCTCAAAAAGAAGAAAAGAAAAGAAGAGAAGCCTGCCAGCGGTGGCGCACTGCTGCAGTCGTGGTGCTCTGGAGTCCAAGGCAGCCCTCTCTCCGAGTTCGAATCCCGCCTGTGCTTGCTCACAGGGGAAAAAAAAAAACTTTTATACAGATTAATAAATCTGTATAAAATACACTTGTAGTCATTGCACAAAATGAAATAATATAAAGAACACAGAACTGTACTATATCTCTGTAACTAATCAAATGTACGGACTGTGAGTCATTACAATTTGGTTTCCTGTCTCCATATAAAAGGAAGCATATTATCTTAGAATTCAAATTTTATAGATAAACCTGTGAAAGTGGCCAAATTTTCCTAATGTGTGTGTGTATGTGTGTATGTGTGTGTGTGTGTTTGGTGAATATGTAAACATGTGTGTGGGGTATAAGTGGAGATGTGAGGAGGGTGTTGTGTATCCTTCATGACCATTCAGTTCCCTTGATCATCTTATTCCCTTGAGACATGTTCTGTCATAGAATCTAGATCTCAGTGTTTTGGGGCTAGATTGGTAGTCAGCAAGTCCCAGAGATCCCTCTGTCTCCTCGCTGATCCAGTACAGTGCTTGTAGGCATGTGTGGCCACTTCTAGCTTTTTTTAAAACAAAAACATGGGTGCTTGAGATCTGAATGGAAGTCTTCATGCTTTCTCAGCAAGTGCTCTATCCAACTGAGTTATCTCTTCAGTCCACAAATTTCCTTCTTTTTAAATTATCCTGGAGTGCCTCAGGATAATTTGTCCCGAATATATCCCATCTCAAAATACTACATCACCTCTGGATTTCTTTCTGGCTCTGAGATGTGTAATTACTGATATAAGAATCCCTTTAGCATTTTACAATCTATGAAATGCAAATACTAGGATGAGGAATTGCAAAGAGTTTGATGATATCTCTCATTTTAAGAATAATTCCATTACGGGTAATTGGAAAGGAAGGTTTTTCTCATTTGTTTTTTCTGTTAATTAAAAGCCCAAAACTATTAAATAAAAGCATTTAGTACTCTGAAAACTAAAGTTTGCTAAAGACAAATATCTCCTAGTTCTGTATAATGTGTAGTCTTTATAATCTCAAAATTCTCTGTATCTTCTTTGGCTGAGAATGAGAGAAATCATTCCTATTATCTGAGCTTTCAGTTTTTGCCTGTTTTTCTTACTTATGAATCAGAAAGGCTCTAAAGAATGTATGATTATACAGAATCCTATAGAGTCATTCATGTCATATGAAGTAAACTGGCAAAGTCTACCTGAATCTATGTACTTTAGAGGTTAGATGTCTTAATGAAGAGGAGAGGAATATCAAACGACAAAAGATGTGAGACACACACACACTCACACACGTTCATATCCTCCAGCACTCACCCCGTGGGGGGTCAAGTGTCCTTCTGAAAGGCAGAGCAGGTAGAAACTATTAAGCTACTCTGAAAGGTTGGGCAGAACATGACAATTTTTTCTTCTGACCTGCACACACACACACGTGCACACACACACACATGCACATATACACAAAGTTAATCATGAAGTAGAGAGTATATTAGAGGCTATGAGGTAACTCTTGATAGTGGATAGATTGAACTCTGTTCACTTTTACAAGATTAATTTCTGAACAAGTAAGCAGTTTTTCTCTGTATGTTCTATACAAGCCCATAACAGTGTTGAAGGCTGACTTGGGTTCTCTTATTCCATTAGGTTCCTATCATCTTGGTGCCTGGAAAGACCAAAACAAATAATAATTACTAGTCCTGTAGGTAAATATCTAAATGAATCCATGGGGCTCAGTTCTTTTCAGAGATTTTAGGAAAGACTCTTCCAGTTTTTGAAAAACTTAGCTTCTAGAGATTTTGCAAATTCTTCACCTTCAAAGCAACCTCTTCTTTCAATTGTCATATTTCCTTTTTATCACTGACCTGTGTGCAATATTTTCATAAAACACGATTATATTATGCCTATCTGAATAACAGAAGACATGCTGCCATGTTAAAAAAAAATTAATTTAATCACATCTGCAAAGTGGTATATAGAAATGTACCACTGGAACAGGCAGTGGTGGTACACACCTTTAATCCCAGAGATTAGAAGGCAGAGGCAAGCAGATCTCAATGAGTTTGAGGCCAGTGTGGTCTACAGAGCAAATTCCTGGACAGCCAGGGCAACCCAGAGAAAGCCTGTCTTCCATGTTCCCATTGGTCTCAGGCAGACTGAGATCAGGCTTCCCTGTATTCCATCTATCTACAAACAAAACACCAACCAGGGGACTGTTGTAAAATGTGGAAAGGGGAGATTATGAAAATGTGCTGAGAGCTGGTCAGTCTGAGTTGCAATTGAATGGAGTGGGCCATTCCTATCCACAGACTTAAAACTCCTACCCTGCCCATAAGAAGACTACAAAGAAACAAAATCTCAGAGAGACTCTCCCTTATGAGCATGAAGTCCTACTATCTCCTTTCTAGGTATCCAATCCTCCTTTATAAAGAGTCTTCTTACTCATGTCTAAGCTTAAACACGCTATCTTCTAGGAAAGCTTTGCTATATCCCAACCCAATCCTGGCTCAATGGCCTATTTATTGTTCTCACAAAACCCTCTCTTGTCATACTCCTAATCTCTGCTTCTTAAATCTTAAAAGCATTTCAAAATGATGGTATTTCAGAACATTTATATAATCTTATATTATCTACTTACTTTTTACCAGACAGTTTGTTTAACTGTCTCCAAATGTTGACCATTTCCATTTTCTCTGTGTTGTAATAATAGTTCAAATATCAATTCAGTTTTTAATCTTAGCTGAGGCACTTAGAGTCAATTCCAGTGTTATGATTTGGACACTGACCCCCCAATCCCCATGAGTGAAATAAAGGCTCTATGACTATGTTAAAAGCTTGGTCCTCAATTGGTGACAATACAAAATGGTGATTGAATCATGAGGAGGGTGCTAACTCTATCAATGGATTAATGCATCAATGAATTGAAAGTCAAATATACTGCTAGGAGGTAGGCCCTAGTTGAAGGTATAGTTCACTAGAGGTGTATGCATTTGAAATGCTGGTCACCAGACACTTAACCTATCTGCTTCTACTTCCTGGACCCCAGTTGGGTAAGCATTTCTGTTCCACTATGTCCTTTCCACCATTACACAATGTTACCAATTTCCAGATACTTTTGTTGTGTGGTATTATTCTTGGAGGGTATGAAAAAATGTCTACTGACCTCAGAGAAGCAGTGAAAAACTAAAGTAAAGGCTATCACTGAATTTTAGCTGGGTGAACCAATTAGTTTTCTTAGGGTTACTAATGGGAACAGAATGACTCAAAGAGAGTTACACCGCTAAAAGACCAGCCCAGCATGGGTGAGAACCCACAAAAGCTACAAAACTTGCAGTAAGGTCAACAGACTGGAGAATATCTCTTTCAAGCAGTTCTGCCTGTCTAAAAGTATTTCTCAGCAGTTCTTACTGCTCAAATATGCATGGGAAGGGAGAGGCATAATGAATCTGGTCAGTTTTAAGGACTTCCTGAAACTTTTGAGTTGTGTACTTCCCGAATCTAATGAGTTTCCTTGCAAGATGGTTTACCTCCCTTTAGAACATAATGAGTCTCAAGGAGATTCCTTGAGGTATAGGATGCTTCACTTCCCTTTAGAACAGCCTATGTCTTAATGAGCTGTCATCCAAGGTGTAAGGTTTATATTGGAGAAAACTGGGAAAACAGCTTTATTTTCAATCACTGTGCTGTCACAGGTGTATATCTGTGTATGCTTGTCTGGGTGGGTGGATATGTACAGATGGGATCAGTGGAAGAATCGATCTGATCTTTTTTTAAAAAACAGGGGCCTAGAGACATGTCTCAGCAGTTAAGAGCACTAGATTCTGTTCAAGAAGACCCAGGTTCAATTTCAAGCACCCACATGGCTCATCCCCGTCCTAGGGGATTCAACACCCTCTTCTGACCTCTTCAGGCACCAGTCACACATATCGTACACAGAGATTCATGCAGGTAAAACACTCATAAGCATAAAATAAATAAAATTAAACAAACACATCCATATCAGAGGCTGAAATTAGTTCATCTTTTTAAAATTTCCCCAACCTAACCATAAAAACATAATACAATTACAAAATAAATTACAAATGATAATTGATAGAAATAACCTTAAAATGTCTACTACAATCCAAAAGAAAGTTTGACTAGCTATTGCAAACAAGGGAACAAGGGAACTCATTTGAGATAAAGATCTGAATTATGAAATGATAGATCAATTTCCACAGAAGATGTAACAATGCTTGATATGTATGTGCCCAATACTGGTATCAAAATTCAAGAAGCAGGTGAGAGGCCTCTGAGGAGTTCATTTTCCAAATTCCATGGCAACTGGAGACAATTCAGTTCAAAATGCATCAAGGGCCGAGTGTGATCAAACCTCACGGAGGGCTGAGTGATGGCTCAGGTTAAGAGCTGACGGTGCATGGAGGACTGCAACAGAAGAGTGGGGAACTGAAGATTGGAATGAAGATCTTTCTGAGACCAAGAGCTTTACTGCCTCTAATGTGTCTTCAGTGCCTGTGCCTGCGGAGAATGTGACAATCACTGCTGGTCAGAGAATTGACCTTGCTGTTCTGTTGGGGAAGACGCCATCTTCAATGGAGACTGATTCATCTAATCTGGATCCATCTCAGGCGCCTTCCCTGGCCCAGCCTCTGGTGTTCAGTAATTCGAAGCAGAATGCCATATCACAGCCTGCTTCAGGGAATACATTTTCTCATCATAGCATGGTGAGCATGTTGGGGAAAGGATTTGGTGACGTTGGGGAAGCTAAAGGTGGCAGTACAACAGGTTCCCAGTTCTTGGAGCAATTCAAGACTGCGCAGGCCTTTGCTCAACTGGCAGCTCAACATTCTCAATCTGGAAGCACCACCGCCTCCTCTTGGGATATGGGCTCAACAACACAATCACCATCACTGGTGCAGTATGATTTGAAGAGTGCAAATGATTCAACAGTGCACAGTCCTTTTACAAAGCGCCAGGCATTCACCCCATCTTCAACCATGATGGAGGTTTTCCTTCAGGAGAAGCCACCTGCAGTGGCTACCTCGACGGCCGCACCTCCCCCCTCCCCCCCTTCTCCTCTGCCAAGCAAATCCACCTCAGCTCCACAGATGTCTCCGGGGTCTTCAGACAACCAGTCCTCCAGCCCTCAGCCGGCCAGCAGAAACTGAAACAGCAAAAGAAGAAAACCTCCTTGACGTCTAAGATTCCTGCTCTGGCTGTGGAGATGCCTGGCTCAGCAGATATCTCAGGGCTAAATCTGCAGTTTGGGGCATTGCAGTTTGGATCAGAGCCTGTCCTTTCTGATTATGAGTCCACACCCCACCACGAGCGCCTCTTCGAGCCAGGCTCCTAGTAGCCTGTATACCAGCACAGCCAGTGAGTCTTCATCTACAGTTTCATCTAATCAGAGTCAGGAGTCTGGTTATCAGAGTGGCCCGATTCAGTCGACAACTTATACCTCCCAAAATAATGCTCAAGGCCCTCTATATGAACAGAGATCCACACAGACGCGGCGGTATCCCAGCTCCATCTCTTCGTCACCCCCAAAAGGACCTGACTCAGGCTAAGAATGGTTTCAGCTCTATGCAGGCCACGCAGTTACAGACCGCGCAATCTGTTGAAGGTGCTACAGGCTCTGCAGTGAAATCTGAATCACCTTCCACTTCTAGTATACCCTCTCTCAATGAATCAGTACCTGCAGCTTCCTTAGTGACGACAGCCAATCAGCATTCATCCTCCTTGAGTGGCTTGAGCCATAGTGAGGAGATTCCAAATACCACCACCACACAACATAGCCCTGCATTATCTACACAGCAGAATACCCTTTCTTCATCAACATCTTCTGGGCGTACTTCTACATCCACTCTTTTGCATACAAGTGTGGAGAGTGAGGCGAATCTACATTCTTCCTCCAGCACTTTCTCTACCACATCCATCACTGTCTCTGCGCCCCCCCAGTGGTCAGTGTCTCCTCCAGTCTGAATAGTGGCAGTAGTCTGGGCCTCAGCCTGGGCAGCAACTCTACTGTCACAGCCTCAACTCGAAGCTCAGTTGCTACAACTTCAGGAAAAGCTCCTCCCAACCTTCCTCCTGGAGTCCCGCCATTGTTGCCTAATCCATATATTATGGCTCCAGGGCTGTTACATGCCTACCCTCCACAAGTATATGGTTATGAGATTTACAGATGCTCCAGACAAGATTTCCATTGGATTACTACAGTATCCCGTTTCCCACACCCACCACTCCACTTACTGGGAGGGATGGTAGCCTGGCCAGCAACCCTTACGCTGGCGACCTCACCAAGTTCGGCCGTGGGGATGCCTCCTCCCCAGCCCCACCACAACCTTGGCCCAACCCCAACAGAACCAGACGCAGACTCACCACACCACGCAGCAGACATTCCTGAACCCGGCGCTGCCTCCTGGATATAGTTACACCAGCCTGCCATACTACACAGGGTCCCGGGCCTCCCCAGCACCTTCCAGTATGGGTCTGCTGGTTTTTCCTGTGGCTCCTACCTCTTCCAAGCAGCATGGTGTGAATGTCAGTGTGAATCCCTCGGCCACCCCTTTCCAACAGCCAAGTGGATATGGGTCTCATGGATACAACACTGGTGTATTAGCCACCTCCAGTTAACACGGGCGTGCCAGATATCTCGGGTTTCTGTGTACTCCAAAACCCAGCAGTCCTTTGAGAAACAAGGGTTTCATTCGGTACTCCTGCTGCCTCCTTCAACTTGCCTTCAGCCCTAGGAAGTGGAGGGTCCATCAATCCAGCCACAGCTGCTGCCTACCCACCTGGCCCCTTTATGCATATTCTGACCCACTCAGCAGCCACACTCTCAGAATCCTTCACCATCACCTGCAGCAGGATGGCCAGGATATCCTCACTCTCGTCGATGACCAGCTTGGTGAATAAGTATTACCGTACCAACTGGGCCTCTTCTAGCAGGCTCGAAGGCTGTGGAATAAAGTGAAATCTTTGCCCTTTAAGAACTCTCACCTTAATGTGCTAATATTCTGCCTTAAGGGGACTCCCTTTTACATGCTGTGACTGAAAAGAACCACTACAAATCTTCATTTCTTCCAGAAACTGCCTCATCTACAGCAAGTTTCAGGAAGTGAAAGGGGAAGGAGCTAAGGACATTTAAGAGGAAAAGGACCTTGTGGAGTCCAAGCATTTTAAAGGATTCTGAAATCTGAAGCCAGCATTAGCTGCTGGCTGGCAGAACTAAATCTTAGGGCCTTTTTCTGTTTGGAGGAGTATATGTAGTTCTTGTTGTCTGAGTTATGTTTTTAAAGACAGTCTCACTATGTAACCTTGACTGGCCTGGAAGTTGGTGTGGAGACCAGGTTGGTCTCACATTCAGAGGTCTGCCTGCCTCTACCTCTTGAGTGCTAAGGTTAAAGGTTCTCAGCACTACACCTTGCCTTGCCTATTTTATGTAGCTTTGAAATGCCTAAGTTTGGGGAAAGGAGGGGATGATGGTAGAGCAAGACCTGGGGTGGGGACATGGTGCAGTAAAAGGTTTTGGACTTCAAAAAATAAAATTCAAGAAGCAAAAGCTAGCAGAATCACAAAAACAAATTAACTGTACAGTTAGATGCTTTAGCACCCTTCCATCAATAATTGGCACATTCCAGCATATAGAAAACCTTTTACTGAAAAGGTACATGTAAACCAAAGGACACCATCAATTGCATGGACTGTTCTGCTATTTTGTTTGTTTAGTTAGTGGTTTGACATAAGGTCCCCCATTCTGTATCATAGGTTTGCTGCAACTCAATGCATATCTCAGGTTGGCCTTAAACTCAAAGCAGTCTTTTTGGTTGTTTGCTTTTGCCTCCCAAGTGCTCTGATTACAAGGGTAAGTCACTGTGCCGAGCCTGCATTACTACTTAATAATTTCCAGTTATCCAAGATTAGTTGTATACATACTTTTTCATAAACAAAAATGACTAAGATGACAACTTTGTGTTATAAAACATATTCCAACACTGAAAAGAACAGAAATCATACAAACCATGTTCTCAGACCGTAGCTAAATAATATAAAAATCAATAATAGAAACTTAAATAAACCCACAATATTTAGGATCAGATAAAACATAATCAAAATTCATTGATTAAAAACATTAAAAAATGTTAAAATATGAAAAATGAGATTAACTTTTTAAAATAGCAGTAGCCTATAATGACTGAAAAGTACTTTACTAAAGCTTACAATGAATGAAAAAAAACTTTACACATGTGTGTGAAGACCTGAGTTTGGTTTCCAGCACCCAAGTAAAAAGCGAGTATAGTGGTGCACATTTGGAATCCTAGTGCTAAGAATGCAGAGATGGATGCCAGGGTGTGGTGGTTGGCACATGCCTTTAATCCCAGCACTTGGGAGGCAGAGGCAGGCAGATTTTTGAGTTCGAGGCCAGCCTGGTCTACAGAGTGAGTTCCAGGACAGGCCCCGAGCTACACAGAGAAACCCTGTCTCAAAAAAACCAAAAAAAAAAAAAAAAAAAAAAAAAGCAGAGATGGTGGGGCTTACTGGCCAGCCAGTCTAGCTGGATTGGCGAGCCCCAGATTCACTGAAAGAGATCCTGTCTCAAAAAACATAGAAGATAGCTCTTGAAGAAGAAGCCAAGGTTGTCCTCTGATATACACATACACGCACGTGCACACACACAAAGCACCTTTGAGATAACATGAGTTAACTCTAAGAAAATTAAGACATATTCTAACTTAAATAAAGATGTAATATTAGTTGTTCAGGATTCAGTGAAAGCAGTGCTTTGAAGGAAATTTATACAATTTGTAACCACAAAACCAAATCAAGCAAAAGATAGAGAAACTAAAAAACAGTAACCTAAGCTTCTGCTTTTAGAAAACTAAACAAAGAGATAAAAATAAACCTGGACAATGAAATTAAAAACAAGCAACTTTGGAAAAGTGAAACTAGCTATAGTTCACAAAACATTCAGTAAAAACTGATAAATCCCCAATGAAGCCAAAAAATAAAAATAAATACCATGAAAATGAGCTGAACAAATTTAACGTTTACATTAAAAAAGAATCTATACACGTAGCCTAAAAAACTTTTCACAAAGTAATTGAAAATATATCAGACTTAAATATGTAATAAACAAATATAAATTTGGAAGGTATGTTATCATATATGTCAGTAACTGGATCATGCCAAGATTTTTCTGTTGAACACTTTTAATGCTGTTAATACCTTTTAGCGAGCTAGGAAACTATACGACACTAAATATTCTAACAACACGATGTGGGATAATTGAGATTGTTTAAAATGTTCAGTCTATTATTGGAGTTTTTATTTTATTTTTTTAAGGCAGACACCATACAGAACAAGAAGAATTTAGCAGAGTCAATCCACGCCATGTGGTTTTGCAGCTACCAAAGATACAAGATTTAAAGGGTCACAAATGGAGTCTTGCATCCATTGCCAGGCAACATGGGACAGGGTAAAAGTCTCTGCAAAGAGGCTGTAAGAGGACACTGTGAGGCTGGGAAGGTGAAAGCTAAGTTGTAATGAAGACCCCAGGATACTGGAGGTATCAGAGAAATGGGACATCAATTAAGTAAACCGCAGACATAAAGTGAAGTCAGCTCAAGAAAGAAGATATGTGTGTGTCATAGGTGGCAGAAGAGAGGGCGAGTGGGGCCACCCAAACCTTTTAGAACACAGACAATTCTATTATGAGCCTGAGACACCAGACATGGATCTAAAACCTCGGGTATTTGCTCTATTCCTTGCTATGCCCCAATCCTTCCCTTTGGGGACAGAAAGTTTATTCTGTGCTAACGTATGTTGGGAGCATGTAACTTGTTTTTGGATTTTGTAAGTTAAAAGAGATTGCCTTGAATCTCAGATGGAATTGGTGAGACTTGGATTTTTTTTTTTTATCGATTCTATGACATTTCTTTTTTTATGCATGTGTATATGTCCACATAACAAGGTAGGTGAGTGAAGGTCAAAGGACAGCTTGTGGGAGCTGCTTCTCTCCTTCCACTCCGTGGGTCCTGGGTTTCAAATTCAGCCTGTCAGGCTTGGAAACAGGTGTCTTTACACCACTAGACCATGTCACCAGCCCCAGCTTTAGGACTTAACAAGTTTTTAGAGGCATGAAAAACTATGGAGACTTCTGAAGTTGAACTGAATGTATTTTGTAGCATGAGATGGCTATGAGACTATAGGGACAAGGGGGGGTGGAAGGTTATGGCTTTAAAGTAATGGTTTTGGGGTGTCAAGTTGACAAAGAGTTGAATATGATTGTTAATATAGTCATCAACTTGAAAGAATCTACAATCACAAGTCTACCCCATACCTGTGACATGTTATCTAAATTAGTTTTGCCTCTGGCCACACCTATGAGGGATTTTCTTGATTAGGTTAACCAAGGTGGGGAAGACCTGCCTACTGTGGGGACACCAATCCATGGGCTAGGATCTCAGACTGAATAATAAAGAGAAAGTGAGTTGATCACAAGCATTCATCTGACGCTGCTTCTGACTGTTGATATAATGAAACCAGCTGCCTGAACTCTTGCTGCCTTATGTCCCGTCAGGACCATACCCTGGTCTTTGGCACAAAGAACATTCCTTTACATTGCTTTTGTTGATATTTTAAAAAAGCAACCAGACAAGTAACAAACAGAAGGTTTGAAAGGTAGGTAAAAAGCCTGCTGGCACGACACAGGACATTGTATACTTACCACAGCAGCACGGTAACTCACAGTAACGTTCTTAAATCATTTCTCTCATTGATTTTATCAATTTGAAAACACTGTATATGGTATTTCCTTTTCTACCATATTTGCAAGCTCTGAGCCATTGTTTAATTTTTTTTTTGTCTGAAACTACTCCCCAATCCTTTCCATATAAACCTTCTATTTATCCATTGACAGATAGCTGGCGGGGCAACATCATACACTATAGTAAATTTTTTTCCTGAGTGTGTTTGTGTCTACCACTCTATTGTGTGGATTTAGAGTGCAAGAGCTTTCTTTCTGACTCTTTTCTCTAGTTCATTGTACGGTAGGTGTTTAATAAATGTTTGCTTGATGTACATTGTCAGTGAGGTATAACTGGAGAGCGTGTGTACAAGTGGGGGGGGAGAAGGAACAGCAAATTAAAATTAAAGCAATTTTCTTTAATTACAAAATACAACAAAACAAAAGAGAGTAAGAAAAAAACCCAAAAATATCCCATCAAAATTGGATAGGACATACCAACAGAAGGAAAACAACCCAAGAGAAGGCATGAGAATCAGAGACCCACCAATTCATACACCCAGGAATCCAATAAAAACACTAAACTGGAAGCCATAATATATACACAAAAGGACCTGGTCCAGAAACCATGGAGGTCCTGTGTATGTTGTCTCCATATGAGCGTTGCTCATATTGATTTAGAGGTCCTTGCTTTCTTGGTGTCCTCCATTCTCTCTGGCTCTTATACCCTTAAATTAAGGCGATTTCAATCCACGCGTTCTTTGATTTGAGTCTGTACTACCAGCTTCATAGCTTAGGGTCCTGGATAAAAACCTTTATGAACCTCTCCACACGCCATGTACCAAATTGTCTCGCAAGACACAATCTAGGGTCAGACAGCCTGGTTCATATGAAATTCATAATTAATCTTCAATGTACCCATGGGAAATTCTGACCCTTTTGTGCTTCAATATCCTCATCTGGAAGATAAGTTTAGAAGTAATTCTTCCTGACATTAAATTTTGTTATGATTCAAATGGGGTAACATTTGATAATAACCAAAGCCTATATATGAAAAACCTAAACAAACATTATACTAACCAGGGGAAATGTGAATGTAATTCTTCTAAAGCAAGGAATAAGATTAGTTATTCAGTCTTTCTAATCTTTTTCCCTTTGTTTTTTTAGGCAGAGTTTCTCTGTATAGTCTTGGATATCCCAGAATTTGCTCTGTAGACCAGGCTGGCCTTAAACTCGAAGAGATCAACCTGCCTCTGTCTCAGGAGTTCTGACATTACAGGTGTGTGCCACTACTTCCCAGCTCACTCTTTCCAGTTTTATCATGTATTATCCAGGCAAACAGAAACAGATAGAAGACATACACAATTGAAAGCAGAAGGTGAAATTATCTGTATGTCCCAGAAGAAATAGAAATAAAAACAATACAAAGGAACAATGAAACAAAGAATGTGTTTCTTATATATAAAAGCCTCTGAAAATCATGTTTAAATTGAGTTGGTTCTATTAGCCTTTCAGCAGAGTAGCCAGATACAAACTGAACACAGAATACTTGGTAGCTCTCTACACACCAATAATGAACTTGCTGAGAAAGGGATTCTTAGAGAAGAAGGGGAGAGAGGATGGGAGAAGGATTGAGGGAGGAGGTGACCGGGAGGGGAGTAGTGAGTAGGATATAAAGTGAATAACTAAAATAACACAACAACAAAGAATCACAATCACATTATCTTCAAAAATAGCTATGAATCTCTAGGTGTGCAGAATTTGCTTAGATTCCCTAAGCTATGGAACTGACTATAGGCAAATGTGTCATGCTCCCTCTGCCAATCCCCACCCTCAAACACTAAAAATAGTCTAGAGGGCTGTGTACAGAGATCTCTTGAATGACTGTCAGTGAAATAAAGCATTGGGAATAGAAAGACAAGTGCCCCACCTGGCCCCTGCCTCTTGATGGCCTGAATCTTGGAACCACTGACAAGGAAGATCTTTTACAGTGTTTTAGCACCTGAATCTGTGGGTGGCTTGGAACTTTTTTTTTAAAAAAAATTGTTCTTAAAAAGAGGAATTAGAGTTAAGATTTCAGACAAACAATACACAAGAGATTTCCCTTCCTTTTGGAGGTTTATTACAAATCCACTGACAGCCTAAAAAGTATGAAGTCAGAGAGCAAGAGTGAGAAAAATGGTTGGGCAGCTAAATTAAGGACAGGCATCATGTTCAGCTTCTCATCTCAGCATTCTGAACCTTTAACCTGTGGATTCTAGAACTTCCTATTGAACATAAGTGAGACTTCAGACTTGTGCAGTTTGCCTGCAATTCCCCACTCATTGTGCAAACTCACAGTTTGTGGTTCTCCTATATTTATTGTCTAGGATGAATATTTTGCAGATCAATGCATATGGAAGAAAAGGACTTGATTCTGTAAAAAAAAATTTTTTTCCTTAGTACTTTTACTTATGAAAGAAAAGAATAGAAACTTAAAATTATTAATATATGATGCAATGAAAAGGTCTTCAAGCATATAAAAGTGACTTTTAGCTAACTCGTACTTAACAAAGGAAAAAAGAGATCATTTTTGTACTTGATGTGTGGGGTTTAAATGCTTTTTAATTCTATATACACTCCATAGGGGGAGATTAAAAGAGAAGCCATTTCTTCTAGGTTTTAAGGTACCTTTAAAGGGTCTTTCAGAAGTACCCATCTCTTATATCAAGGCTATTTTGATTTCTTTTGTGGTACTAGGAATTCAATCCAGAGCCTTGCTGTGTGACAGGCAGGTTCCCTGCCACTTAAGAACGTCTACAAAGAAATACCATTAAAAAAAATTCAATTACAAATTCAAGTTAACCTGGTAGAAGACATACTTGTAATCTTACTACCTAGGAGGTAGAGGATCAAGAACTAAAGGTCAGTCTAGACAATATAGCAGACTTAATTAAGCCTGGGCTGCACAAGCCCTGCAGTAAAAACAACATAAACAAGAAATGATACAGGTTACTTACTAGCTCCTCAGCAGAGACAAACAAACTAGAGTCATTGAAAGGTTTTTTTTTTTTTTTTTTTTTTTTTTTTCTCTCCCTTTGGTCCTAAAAGAATTGTGTGTAGATCATTCAATTCTAAACCTGGTGATTTCAAAAAATATAAATCAACATGATTTTACCTAATAAATTCTTGACCAAAACACAGTGTCAGTTCTCTTTTAGTTCTGACAGGCAGCAGGTATTTAAATTAATAGAACTTAGAAATAAGTGCACAGCATTTATTTAAAAGCTGGCATGTTGGCAGAATTTCTCAGATAACAGAAGTGTGTGCTTGTGTTTTTCAGATTTGATCACCGATCAGTTTATCCTTGCAAGAAACAGAGCAGTATCAAACAGACTTAAAATTTCAAAGTTGATAAGAATGGAGATTGCAATACTCGAAGTAAAATGTAATAGTTGATTGAAGTAATGTTTATTATGTTATTAATGAACTTTTGTTTATACTACTGAAAATAAAATATTTATTAAAAAATCTCCACAAATAGATCTAACCTAAGGATGTGAAAGACCTATATAAAGAAGGGTTTCAAACAAAGTACAAAAAAATTGAATATGATGATAGAAGGTGGGAAGATTCTCCAATGTGCCAAAGGATAGTCTATTTAATCCATATTGCTTGAAAAACTTGACATGCACATTTAGAAGAAACTAAGTCCATGACCTTCACCCTATACAAAAGTCAATTTAAAATAGATGAAAAATCTTAATGTAAGGCCATTAACTTTGAAACCACTGATGGAAAACATAGGAAATCCTTCAAAATATTGAAATTGGCAAAGACTTTATGACTAGTTTCTAATGGCTCAGGAAAACACCAAAATTAATTTAATTAATTAACATATCATTTAATTAATTAATTAACACACCATTTGATTAATTAAGACATTTCATTTATACATCAAATTAAAAAGCTTTCATACATGCCTGGAGTGAGAAATGTCCATTGGAGCTGTTGATCAAGGTAGTCCAAGAGACTCCCAAAACTTTATAGGCTATTGTTGTTGCCTTTGGTTGCTTCCCAAATGTTGAAGGTGAGTCTCTATTGCCAAAGACAGCTCACACTTTGGACACAAAACTCAGAAGAATAAAGTTGGATCTAACTTGTGGCATAACTATCATAGTACTAGAAGATACCAAGATGCCAAGAAAGGGAAGCACTCCGTAGCCCAGGAACCACAACAATGACCAATATGGTAAGATATCCCTAAAGGTACAATATTGGCATTCATATCTGGACAATAATTAATAGTTGTATGATTGGTGTTAAGACCCATTTTACAGGAAGAAAATCATGCCTAGTACTCTAAACCAACTACCCAGGGCTAGTGAAGTCATGGATCTTATTTAAAACACACACACACACACACACACACACACACACACCCCAAACTACTACCACTATTTTACTAGACAAACGTAATTCCTAACTTCATTCTGAAACGTATCCTGACACCAACCAACAGTTCTCACCTCCACATCAAAGCTTCTTTTTGCAGCAAAAAGGAAACCATTACAGAAAACCACACCTAGTCATAATGTAGAGAGACCAGTTTGAGAGACCAGAGGGAGCCTGACCTCCTAGATGCATCTATACAACATAACACAACACTTGTACCTAAGGCTCACATAATAACATAGCAGAAAAGGAAACAGAAATATTGTAAGAGCAGAGAACAACAACAACAACAACAAAAAAAAAACTGCTGTGAGACTGTGTTGCCTAGAAATGACAGGAAAGCTATACAGTGCTAATTGAACAAATGGCTGCCTTAACGATGACAATACCAATACAAATGCTGACAAGGAAGGGGGGAATGTCAAGGGGTCCCACTCCTAGACAAAATCTACAAGCAAATAATCACTGCTGAGAGAAAGAGAATTAGTTTCTCCCAGGGATGAGCTCTCTAATTGATTATCCAGCACAAAGTACTGAAATGGTATCAGAAGCAACACCACATAGAATCAGCAGGTTGTATTTATGTATGTATGTATGTATGTAAAACAAGAAAAAGAGGTCATGAATTTGAGAGGGCAGGGAGCATAGGAGATGTTGGAGGGAATGGAACATAGAAGACCTTGGAGTAAAAGAATGGAAGAAGTGATGTAATTAGATTTTAATTAAAATTAAACAAATGTGAATGTAAAAAATATTCAATATTTAATGCCTTGTGTAAAAATAAATAAGTATACTCTTTTAAAAATACCCTTTCACAGCTAAGGAAATAATTAACAAAATGAAGAGGCAAGGGATTAATATCCAGAATATATAAAGAACTATAAACAAAAAAAATAAACAAAAGTCCCTAAAGAAATGAATGACAGAATGGAAAAATGGATAGATGAACTGAATACAAATAAAATGTGTGTGTGTATATATATATAATGCAAACCAGCTATCTTACAATAGAAACATCTGCCAATCCATGTTTTCTATACTGTTATTTATAAAAGTCAAGTTATGGAACCTGTCTAGGTGGTCATCAATGAATAAATGGACAAAATATAGCATATAATGCATTACTATTAAGCCATACAGGAAAATGAAATCATGTCTTTGCAGGAAATGGATTGAATTGTAGATAATCATATTGAGTGGTATAAGACACACTCAGAAATAGCTTCTCCCAATTACAGAACCTATACTAAAAAGAAAAGGCATGATAGCACAATAGGGGTTATTTGGAAAGAAGTCAGCCAATGGGAGAGGGCAGAGAATATAAGAGAGAATTACAGGGAATGAATGCCATTAAAATACATTATATGCACATATAAGATGACACAATGAAAACCATATTTTGTATAATTAATACATTCTAATAAATGTTTGGAAGAGGAAAACCAACATCGATATCATTAAATGTTGAAATGACAGAATTAAGAATGTAAACCTCAAAACTGGAATTCTTGGCTACAAAGGAGCCTCCACATTAACAAGGAATCAGTTCTCTTGTATTTTTCTGTTTTGTTTTTCCTTTGTTTGGTTTGTTTTGCAGTCCATTCCTACTCTGTCCTAGCCTGAAGTGGTTTGGGGGTGTGAGAGGTGCATCTGCTTTGCATTTGCACTAGACTAATTAAATTTAAATTCTTCACCTTAACTGTGTGGAAACACTTGAGGAAAAGATTCTACTTAATGTTAGCTTTTCTCCACCCAGCATCCAGAACATTTCCTAGATTTTAGCATATAAGAAAACTAAAAGTAAATCGAAATAAAATGTTTTAAGATTACCAAATCTTTGTGAAATTATTTCAGAATACATGAATTAAATCCAATTCCTTTCATATTAAATATTTAAAATATGTTCTCATATTTATTCTCTGCTATATTGAAATAAAATAGTATTTTCTTCTTTTTCCATATTCATTTATATACAATTATATACATACACAATTATTGAGAACTAAAAGCACTTATATACCATTTCTATGAGTATTGGGCAGGATTTATCAGGATGAGACTGGAAAATCTATGTTTTCGATACCAACACAAAAGCTTATCAGGACGAAAATTTAGAGAAGAGGGGCTGGCTGTAGACACAGTGCACCAACACATTGCACCAGCAAAGTCATTTTAACACTAAGGGAGCACTTTGGCCTCTTTTTCAACAAGTGACTGGTCTTTGCAATTCAAAGAAGCAAAGAAGTGATCTAGTAAGTTTTTCAGACTTGGGCTTCCCCTTCTTTCTCCCCTCAAATCCCTGCAGGGTCAAGTTTTGCTCTTATGACTGAGGAAACCAGAGGGGTTGCGGGTGGGGGTGGGGACAGAGTGGGGCAGAATAAAGACACAACCACAACCAAACCGCACAGCCAAGGGAGAAATCACCGCGCTCTCCCCACCCCTAACCCCAGCTACCTTGAATCTGGCCCCACGAGAGCACAGCAGCCTGGGGTCCATGCGGAGGTCTGGAGCCTTTTGGAAGCTGCAGAAGCAAAACCCCTTAACAGAAGGGAAGCGGTGATTAAAAAAAAAAAAAAAGGCCAGGGGCGCGGATGCACAGCTCCTTGCGCCTGCCTTTGCCAATGACCTAGCCCCGGCATGCAGCGCAAGCGCTTGGAGGCGCTCAGGCAGCGCCGGGCCTTGGCTCTAAAGGCTCCTAAGCCAAGTTCCTGCGGAAAGCTTCGTGCCTGGGGCTGTAGTGGGGCGCTGCGGATGAGGCGTGGCGCAGGGTTGGGGGCTGTGCCCCTGCAGCCTCACCAGTGCAGGATTACAGCTGAGGATTCTGCAGGAAGGGGCAGCGCCTGCGCCTGCACTTGGCAGCCTCCGCCCTCCTTGCTCCGCATGGTGAGGGGAGCATCACTGCTCACCAGCTAGCTTCCGCGGCAGGTGCACCTTTACTGCTCCGCGCTGCCTGGACCACAGGACGTTTTCCTGAAGGTAAAGTCCACGAAGAAGTGGACTCACTCTCCCACTCATTGACTTTTGTTCTCCTGCGATTCCGCACATTCAGTATTTAAATGGTCAGTGTTTTGTTTTGTTTTTTTCTTTTTGAAGTGGTCTATCCTTGCAATCTCAGTTCTTTGATGCGTTTTTTTGAAGCCATTTGTCACGTTTGTCCATCGTCTCCTAAGAAGGCAGCGCTTGTGTGCTTGCGCGCGCGTGCGTAGATTTTCAACTTCTTTACTCGAAGGAGCTGAAATCAGAAGTGGCCATTTTTACAGTATGGTACAATCTAAGTCTGTGGTTTGCAAATGCATGTTCAAGAGGTGAAAAACAGGGTGTGAGGAGTTTAAAGGAGTTGCAAAGATTGTGGGAAGGTTGTGGATTTAGAACCAAATAATTTTTTATTTAAACGCTATTGTTCCTTTTAGTTTTAAAAATCGTGTAATTTTGAGAAATAAAAGATGAGCGTTGAAATTTTAGTAGAAATAATCTGTAAAAGTTTCACATAAAAAATATATACAAATAATAATATCATGGGCAGGCTGTTAGAAACACAAAGTCAAAATTTGATGGATAACAATGAAATTTACAACTATGTCAACTTCATTGGGTTTGGTTTACTAAGTACTTATGATTTCAATCTATAGTTGTGGGCATATTCTCAGATCACATGTTACAATTCACACAATGAAATTGTGCAGGTATATGTATATCTACATACATAAATGTGTATATGTGTTACAGAATGGGTAAGAAAAGGTTAAGAGCTTACAGGGTCCAAAGAGGCAGTGTTGAAGATACATGCAGAGAGCTTTATTAATAAAAGGTATGGAAAAGTGTCTTTAGGTACCAGGTACAAAATTTTAGGAACAAATGACATAATAGTGTTTTGTTCTGGGCACAGAGTTGTCAGATTCCAGCAGCAGGCCAGTTTGAATGGCAATTAGAAATGGGCTGTGTGTCAACTGCAGGAGAAACCGAGCTTCAGCTAGAGGCTTGGTCCTTTGCTGTGGTAGTTTTCCAGGCTGGGACCAATGGCCAGTGACCAAGTGATAGCTCAGTGTGTGCCATGATCTTGCCTTGGGATGCTCCTTTTATAGTCAAGGTGAATGAATCACATTATTTGTTGGTCTTGTGCGTTTGATAAGTTCTATGGTGTTGTTAATATGGTTTTGCTATGCCTGACTGTCCATGTGTCCGTGACTCGATTTAATAAGTTCACAGGTGGTTGTAGCTTACTTGTGGACAAATAAGTTATTTATCAGACCGTACTTTATAATTTGTGCTGGACAGATGAATATTGTTTACTTATATAAAGGAGATAAAAAGTCATCCTGCTTTGACATTTGAACTCAAAGTTGAGGAAACTATTGTTTTATAAAGTAAAATTCCCCAGGGCAAGGTACAGCCTGGAAGTTATTGTTCAATATAATTGGAAGTGTCTTAGTGCAGGGCACCACCTCCTTTCCACAACTCAGGCTATTTTTTTAAAAAATTAAATAAATGTTTATGTATGTATGTATGTACGTACGTATATGCAGTTAACATCTTTCATTTGCTGATGCTAATCAGTATTTGTAAGTAGAGCTTTAACCTCATCATATTTGCATGTTAATTGACTTAATGTGGAAAGTGCATCTTGCTAAATTTGGAGAAAACATTGCAAAGAAATGAACTGTATTACTTTTCACAAGGAAAAATAAACCAAGGCTGAAAGAACTGTTACTTGCTGAAAGCTATATATTAAGTAAGAGTTAGAATTAAGTCTTCGAAGCCCATCTGATTGAGCTCTATATCGTGCACATTCTCAACCTGTCTCCAACTGCATGGTTTTAGGCAGCCACACCTTTATCAGAAAATGATGTTACTGTTTCACTAGGATTAAAAATCTAAATTGCTGATGAAAATTCAAGAAGAATTGAATATAATCATCCACATCTTTTAGGAGAATCATTTACACATTCTTAAATGAGTAAAATTTAAGTTTCCAAATTTATATAATAATTGTCTAAACCATCTTTTCAGATAGCACACAGGCACTCATGCATGCGCGTGCGTGAGCACCCACACACACACAGAGAGAAAAGAGAGAGGGGGTGTGGGAGAGGGAGATCCATGGATTAATTTGATTTATTAACATGAGTTTTCTGTTTTGTAAAACTGAGTAAAATTCAACAGTAATGTAACTGTCATATCCTAGTCTTTTCCTAGTCACGTGAACGTAGTATAATATTAGAGAATATATTAATTTATTCATTGTAGCTATAACTTGAAGGGGAACATATGATTAATCGTTAATGGATTTAACCAGATTGATAAGTAGTAGTTCCCCTGTTCCTGGTCTGTTTTCTACCACCATAATCCACAATTTTGTGTCTGAAATTCTCAAGAGCAAATGTTTCAAAAATTTTATACCATGTTAATTGTATTAGATCCACAACAAAGTCGGAAATGATACTCCTGAATCTAACAAAACAGTAATTCTGCAATGAAACATAAATGTCACTTTAATATAAATAAATTCATGTCAATCGAGGTCAAGGTTTATGTAGAAATGAATCATGCAACATTTGCTTTTCAAAGCATCTTTGATTATAGATGTGCCTATTATTAGGTTCCAAGTCTTAAGTATATTTCTGTCAATTCTTCTTGCCTTTCATAGTTTATTTTTTTCTAGTAGCTTTTTGCTTTAATTTAAAGATAACATTCAAATAGAGGCATGCATAATTATAAGGTTCAAGTTAATGGCATTTTTACAAAACTGAATATATGCATGTGACAACCACCAAAGCAATGATTTTAAAACACTTTTGACAACTCAGGAAACCAAGTTATTTTTCATTTAATTATTACTCATACAAGTGAACAGCTATTATGACCTATGTCAGTATAAGTTTGTTTTGGCTGTTTTTATACTATAGACAATTTTTTGTAACTCATGAATAATTTTATGTGTCGTTTATTTTGCTCACTACTAATGCTTTTGAGATCTGTCCATTTCGTTACATGTAGAGATACTTTATACCACAGTTTGTGCATTAAAGTATTGATGGATATTTCAATTGTCACTTTTGACTATTTCCAACAATGCCACTGTGAAGACTATACATGTCTGTCATACATAGGCTTTGATTGTGTGGTGAGCAGAATTCTACAACTGTCCTGTGTGACCCTTGTCTTTGTTGTCATCTTCTACTGAGTAGAATCTTTGTATAGGCTAAGAGGTCTCTCCTGTGAGTATGTTAGGCTTATGGTGAAAAAAAGAAAGGATTTTATAAATGTAAGTAAAATCACAAGCCAGTTGCCCTTAATTTGAGTGGGGATAGAACTAATCCAGTGAAATCTTAACCTAGCCACTGCAGGCACTTAGAAAGGTGGGCAAAGCTTTGGAACTAGGTAGGAAACAAAGGCTGGAGGCTTTTATGGAGATAGTAGAGAAAGCCTAAATCATCTTGGAAAATCCCTTAATTGTCTTAGGCAGAAAGTTGAAGTCAGCCTTGGAACTTTGAGCTCCTTCCTGCCCTTCAATTCAGTCTCATATTAAACCATAATGCTTATAGATAGAATGTCATTGTTGTATGTTGTAATATTAGGAAAGGTAACCTATCATTTTAGTGTCACTCATGCACAGTTCATGAAGCTCTATACTCCAGGAGTTATGCTGGATGGATAATAATCAGGAATCAGATTTGTGTGGTACAATTTGGATGAGTTTTGGAATAGAAATGATAGCATAATATGATGAGAAAGTTGTAGAATTTTGGATGGTGTAAACAGCTTTTATATGTGGAGCAGCCTGGATTCTGGGATCCTGGAGATAGATGAATAGGGAGAATTCCAAGATGGCTCCTAAGGATCTTGTGTCATCCTGTCTTGTCAAATAAGAAGAGTCTGTGATATATATGATAAGAAGTTTTATATGTGAGAAAGGAGATTTTTTTTTCGCAAATATATCTAGGTTCTCATCAGTGGTCACTTATTTAAGGAGGTTATTCTGAGTGGACCAGGACTAAGAGTGTGAGATTTTAAAATGGACTGTGCTCATCTTGAAAGACTGTATTTATAGGAAGGAATGTGGAGGGGGGTTGTTGAAAGGAACTACATGAGGCCTCTAGAATATATGAATAGAACTAAATTCTGTCCCCGAACACATTAAGCTTAGAAAGCTTAGAAAGTTCCTTCTCATAGAAGTGAAACTTGGGTGACTGATTCCATCCTGTCACTGTGTAGACAACCCATCATGGCCAGTATAGGCCTTTGAACCTTCAGAACTGCGAACTAATAAATAGCCACTGTATTAAGTCATTCCATTTGTGGCTGTTACATAAAAGAACAAACACACATGGAATCACTGGGTTATAGAAAATGCATAAGTTCTGCTTAAATACATACTGCCAAATAGTTTTTAAAGTCGAGATACCAGCTTACATCCACAAAGGTCCTCCGTACCCTTTTGTACTCTTGAGGACGGTAGGCTTTTTGTTTTCCTTATAGATGCTTACTGTGCTTACTGGTATCTCCCTATGATTTTAATTTGTAGCAAAAGTTCGGAGCAGAATTTTATTTATAAATCCACTGAACATCATATTTTGTGAATTATCTGTTGAAATTATTGTGATAATGTCTAATTGCATTTTTCTTGATTTGTCGTTTATGGTGTGTGCTTGGTCAATGCTTTCCTTAATTAATGATTTTGTGTCCTATATAATGTTTCAGATGTAAGCTTTTTATTGTGGAATTGATTTTTGTGTGTGTGACTCTGGTTAGACACCACATTCCGGCCCGGCTTATGTACACTTTTGCCTGCTGTTCCATTCTAGGCATTCTACTGCTAGTTTTGCTGTGGGTTGATCCCTTGGGTGTGCCTTGTTTTTTAATTCTTTATTCTTTGTTGCTCAATATGTCTTATGTGAATAAAGATATACTTTATTACTGTAAAAAAATAAACTATTTGTATACACAAATAACAGTAAAAGTCCTTCAAATTTCTTATTCTGAATGACTTTGCCTGATATTGAATTTTTGTTAAACGTGTGTATTTTAGAGTCAGTTTCCCAATTTCCATTGACAAATAATCTCTTGATATTTTCATTGTGTGTTATTCCGTTGTGCTTTGTATATAATTCTGCTGAGAATTTTGCTTTAAATTCTATAATATCATTTTTCTTATCATCAGCTAATTAAACTGTGGGTGATGGATAGCTCTATATTGAGTTGTTTAACTGAACTGTGGGGGTCTGGAAAATTTTGGCAGCATAGAGTACTCCACATTAACAAAAAATTCAATATCAAATGCATAATGAGTTTAATAGGTGTTTGGGGCAGAGTTCACCTGCCCCAAACCTCATTTTGGACTTGATTCCAAACACAACAGGCATGTATTTGCATCATATAGTGGAATTCTTGGTACCTAGAACACATCAACTCAGACTGTTGCTCGTTATGGATTGCAGTACTCTTATGATACAAAGATTTTTTTGCTCCTACAGAACCATTATGGTATAATTATTTAAAAGGTTAAACATTTAATATTTTTTATAATTATTTCTCACTGTATCTAATATTAGCTTCTCTTTGGATTATTTAGTTAGAATATTTTATTTTTAAAATTACTTTTTGAGTTTCATAAAATGTCCTTGGAATTTCATAAAATGTACTTGGATTATTTAGTTAGAATGTTTGATTTTTAAAATTACCTTTTGAGTTCTGACTTGAGTTTCATAAAATGTACTTGGAACTTCATAAAATATACTCATATTATTTAGTTAGAATGTTTGACTTTTAAAATTACCTTTTGAGTTTCTGACTTGAATTTCATAAAATGTACTTGGAATTTGCTTGGGATTGTGACAGAATTTCTAATAATTTCTGAAATAACTCTAAACATACTCCTAACATTTTCTATTATTACATATATTTGTGCTTCATTTTTATATAAAGCAGCATTCTAGACATTGACAATGATAAAGTATTGATAAACTCTGAAAATATTTGAAGATGTTTTATGTCCTGAAATATCAAATATTCAGTGAAGATTTAATTCTTTGTGCAAAAATAAATGGGGCCATCCATCCTGTTAGTGTGAAAGTTTACAATCATTTTTAGTAAATGACAAAATCTCATGTTACTAGAGAACTATTTAAAAATAAATTTATGATTTATTATTAGAAATTGTTTTATTGGTGTACCTACATGATATATCATCATATTTGGGGCTCCATAAGATTTTGGGGGGACTCAGTGGGAACCATTAACAGAAAAAGTTTGTAGAAGCCCTGTTCTAACTCACAGTTTACCATGCCGCACCTTGGATTAATGGCAGTTTGCTTTAATCTCTTTCAGGAATGATACAGTGATTTCTGTCCAAGAATCTTATGAGATTTTATGTTTTGTGCTTGATACTTTCTCAGGTTACAGGAAATGGCATTTCAAATTTTTCTTTACATAATTTCTGATCTTAGTATAGAGAAATATAACTCAGCATTATAATATTGATTTTGCAGCTCATGACTATATTAAATTAATTTATTCTAATATTTGATATGTGCAGCCTTTACATTTTTTACAAATACTTTTTCTTTTAAAGTTGGATAATCTTGTTCCAAAAAACTGACAAATGTATGTCATAGGCAATATTCTACTGCTGTGGAGAGACACTATGACCACGACAATTCTTTTAAAGGAAAGCATTTATTTGGGGCTTGCAAATACTTTCAGAGATTTAGTCCATTGTTAGAACGGTGGCAAGCATGCAGGCAGACATAATGTTGGAGAAGTAGCTAAGAGTTCTGCATCTGAATCCCCAGGCAGCAAGAAGAAAGAGACACTAGGCCTCACTAAAAGCCCACCCTCAGTGATACACTTCTAAAATGTATCAGGCAACAAGCCCACAGGCAGCATGTGAGTGCACAGATGCACACACACGCACACTCACACTTCCACATATATGGACTATCATTGTCTGATATTTTAAGATCTGTACTAAGTCATTCCAGGACCCAATCCGCCCTATTCTGATTTCTTACTATTTTAATGTTTCACTTGACACTATATTTCCCTCATTTTTCAGATGCTATATTTTTCTTGCATGTATTAGGTGCTTTCTACTCCATTCTGGTTTTGTTCATTATATCCTATTCAGTTGTCCATATCATAAGGTTCAAGTATGCCTTTCCTTCCCCATTCATTCTAGTGTGTACTCAGTCTCCATTTCATCGAATTCTGCTTTCTGTTTCAAATCCATTTGCCATTTCACCTTATTAGACACACTAAACACCATTCTATTCTATTTTTGTGTCCAAGGCCAGTTGCTAATCCATTCTGTTAAGTGTCCCTTTTGTTTCTGCTATCATTATAAATGTGCATAGGCTTATACCAAGAATTTCTTCCTCTCAGGATTGATCCATAATGAAGACACATTTGAGTATATGAGCAATCTTTAGTGAGTACAGTGATGTGTATCTCACACTGATATGAAAAAATAGAGAGAGCATACATATTGGTCAGTATAAGAATGTTTGAAAACATGTTTCCTCCCTAAATACTTCGTTGTTGTTTTGAGACAGGGTCTCTTGCAGCCCAGGGTGATCTTCAAATTGAAATCCTCCTCTCACCTTTTCCCTAGTACTACAATCACAGGTGTGAGATACCACACTCAGCTTCTTGTCATCAAGCATTCATTGACATGGAAAATGTATTTTCTGAATACCTCCCAAACAAGTTACAAACAATACTTATACATGAATAATTCTATTTTCATAAAACTAAGAAATATGTATAAATGGCCGGTCTATTGAAGATATAATTAATCTTTCCCAGTATTTGATTGTAGGCATGAGAAAATTTAGGTGCTGGTTTTGGTACATTTACTTTTCTGTTTCGGGTTACCAAAAACAACAGCCCTAATGTAGTGATTTAAAATGTTTATAAATATTAAACTTTAAAATTTGTGTGGAGAAAAAAAAACTATAAGAGGAGTTCAAGTCAGTTAATTCATCAGCTGAATCTAGGCGGTCTGACCTGTACCTCAGGAAAAGCATCTTACAGGAAAATTGTAAAACTCGGCCTGGTATTTGGGATCTGACATTCCTTGCCGAACATTTTAAATCCAAGACAATGTGTATCTTTGAAATCCGTATACCTCTCAGCAAACTTAAAATGTACTAGACCCCAGCCGGTCACCTCGTTACTTAAAGGGAGCAGTAAGGCCTAGGAGACAGAACATATTGGTCAGCGTGTAGTAAAATAAATGTTTAAAGTGATTCCCGGACTGATCACAGAAAGTCAAAACTCATTTAGTTTTGCTGCATGAAATTCATGTAGATGTTCCCACTCAGGTCAGGGTGGAAAGATTGTGAAATTTAGACTATTGACCTTGGAAAGTGATAGGGGAGGGTGCGGTGAAAGTGGAAGAAAACACCAGAAACCACTAGAACTTTCCCTGGCCTCCTCCCGCCCAGCAGGAGGCATTGCCAGGTGGCGTGAGGTACAGCTGGGAAAACCCCCAGGAAGTTGGATGGTAGCAACAGATTACGTACAGCTGACCAATCAGAGGCTAGAATTTGGCCAGTCCCACCCACTCTCCCATTGTATCCGGCCAGTCCTCCCCACACTCTCGCACTCTTTACCCAGTATCCTTGCTGGGTCTCAGGCAGCCACTTGTTCGCACGAAGCCACCGAGGAGAAGCGTCAGTCAGAAGCCGTTAGGCCGATATGGCCGCAAAGTCACCCCCAGAGAAGATGCCGAAGGCACGTAGAGACACTGTCAGGTCCCAAGGTAAAGCTCCCGCTGCTGCTTCGGTTCTCCCGGTTCTCCCAGGCCGCAGTGATACCTCAGCGGCCGGCAGTGGCACCTCAGCGGCCGGCAGTGGCACCTCAGCGGCCGGCAGTGGCACCTCAGCGGCCGGCAGTGGCACCTCAGCGGCCGGCAGTGGTACCTCAGCGGCCGGCAGTGGCACCTCAGCGGCCCGCAGTGGTACCTCAGCGGCCGGCAGTGGCACCTCAGCGGCCGGCAGTGGTACCTCAGCGGCCGGCAGTGGCACCTCAGCGGCCGGCAGTGGCACCTCAGCGGCCGGCAGTGGCACCTCAGCGGCCCGCAGTGGTACCTCAGCGGCCGGCAGTGGCACCTCAGCGGCCGGCAGTGGCACCTCAGCGGCCGGCAGTGGCACCTCAGCGGCCCGCAGTGGTACCTCAGCGGCCGGCAGTGGCACCTCAGCGGCCGGCAGTGGCACCTCAGCGGCCCGCAGTGGTACCTCAGCGGCCCGCAGTGGTACCTCAGCGGCCGGCAGTGATACCTCAGCGGCCGGCAGTGGTACCTCAGCGGCCCGCAGTGGTACCTCAGCGGCCGGCAGTGGTACCTCAGCGGCCCGCAGAGGTCACCAGGGCCTCAGAGCTGAAATGGCGGCCTCCGACGCCATCTCCATGACTGGTGCAAAGCTGGGGCTGTTTTCTGTGCCTGCGAAGCACCATTTCGACCCTGAGGGTAGCCGTGGCCCAAACATTGAACTTGGACGTGTTCGGCCTAACACCAGAAGCCAGAGAGAGGTAGGCCAAACCCCGGAAGACGGGAGAGGCGGGAAAGGCCGCAAAGGCAGGAAACGTGGCAAAGGCCGCAAAGGTGGCGGAGGCGGCGGCGGAGGCGGCGGCAGCAGCGGAGGCGGTGTCTGTGGAGGTGGCAGCGGCGGTGGCGGCAGCAGCAGCGGTGGCTGCGGTGGCGGCGGCGGTGGCGGTGGCGGTGACGGGCCCCCGGCTCAAAGAAAGAGCAGTAGAAAGAGGAAGCACCCCAACCAATACCCAGCTACAGAATGGGCAGGTGGGCCTCAGCTTCCGAAAGCTCTAGAGTCGCCACCGCCGGGTACACCTCAGCCACCATCTTCTCTGAGCTCCCCGCCTAGCAGCAGCCATTT
This sequence comes from Mastomys natalensis, assembly GCA_021653895.1. NCBI lineage: Eukaryota > Metazoa > Chordata > Mammalia > Rodentia > Muridae > Mastomys > Mastomys natalensis. The sequence goes on along the minus strand of JAJTUV010002584.1, from coordinate 6,503 downwards.
TGAAGTTTCAGTGGGGAACCGAGAATCCCCAGGGCCTACCCTCAGGAGCAGCACCGCGCCACCGCCAGCAGATGTGTCTACTCCAGCCCCTAAGGCCCCGAGCCCAGCCGTTCTGACTGTTTCTGGTCCTCACAGCCGTGCACCCGATTCCAGCTGTGAAGGGCGTGACCACTCCACCCCTGATGGCCAGGAACCGGCGGCCCCTCTGCAGGTTCCTGATGATGGACTCTGTCACAGCGGTCCTGACCCCAAAGGCAGTGTGACCCCTGAAGGCAGGGTTCTCCGCTCACGAGTCATAACATTTGGCGGTGATAGCAGTGCATCGGTGGCCAGCCCCAAAGTTCGCACCGAAGCCCACAACATCCCCTGGAATTTACGTCCTCGGGCCACTCCACAGGTTCCTGTTCTTCACAGCGATACCCTGGGGTCCAGTTCTGATAGCGGCAGCCATCCAACACTGCGCAGAAGCAGCCGCATTGCATCCAGGCTCGGCTCTGACCAGCAAGGAAGTCAAAAAGTGAAGATGGAGCTGAACCTGGAGCCAGAGCCAGAAGCAGAACCAGAGCCAGAAGCAGCATCCGAGCCCGAGCCAGAAGCAGCATCCGAGCCCGAGCCAGAAGCAGCATCCGAGCCCGAGCCAGAAGCAGCATCCGAGCCCGAGCCAGAAGCAGCATCCGAGCCCGAGCCAGAAGCAGCATCCGAGCCCGAGCCAGAAGCAGCATCCGAGCCCGAGCCAGAAGCAGCATCCGAGCCCGAGCCAGAAGCAGCATCCGAGCCCGAGCCAGAAGCAGCATCCGAGCCCGAGCCAGAAGCAGCATCCGAGCCCGAGCCAGAAGCAGCATCCGAGCCCGAGCCAGAAGCAGCATCCGAGCCCGAGCCAGAAGCAGCATCCGAGCCCGAGCCAGAAGCAGCATCCGAGCCCGAGCCAGAAGCAGCATCCGAGCCCGAGCCAGAAGCAGCATCCGAGCCCGAGCCAGAAGCAGCATCCGAGCCCGAGCCAGAAGCAGCATCCGAGCCCGAGCCAGAAGCAGCATCCGAGCCCGAGCCAGAAGCAGCATCCGAGCCCGAGCCAGAAGCAGCATCCGAGCCCGAGCCAGAAGCAGCATCCGAGCCCGAGCCAGAAGCAGCATCCGAGCCCGAGCCAGAAGCAGCATCCGAACCCGAGCCAGAAGCAGCATCCGAGCCCGAGCCAGAAGCAGCATCCGAGCCCGAGCCAGAAGCAGCATCCGAGCCCGAGCCAGAATCAGAATCAGAGCCGAGATCAGAGCTAGAAGAAGAGGCAGAACCTGGCCCCAGCAGCCGGTCACAAGCAAGCCTTTCCACCGTTAGGTCTTCAAGTCGAAGGAGATCCTTGCTAGCAACCACAGCTTCTCCTCCAAGGCGCCCAGTCCGTATGCGGGCCTCTTCCCCTTCTCCTCCTAGTAGGCGCTATCCTTTGCCTGGGCGGTATAATAAAAGTACCAGTTCTTCCTCCTCATCCTCCAACGAGGATGTTTCAGATCCCCTTCTCTCCCCAGTAAGTCACCAGAACGGGGCTCCTCATCTCCTAGCCCTAGTCGTCATACCCTTTGGCGTGCCTTGATACCTGACCTGGATAACCTTGATGCTTCCTCTTCTGGAGAGTCAGAGGAAGAAGTAGATGCTGCCCCTCACCCTCCTGCATAGGAAGAAGTGTAGGGGATGCCTCTTACTCCCATACTCCACCCTTGCTGTAATTCATGGTGAGAGGTCTCCCAGACACACAAAAGGAATAGGCACTTATCCACTGTTGGCTATGTGATTATCTGTGAGGTTTCTAGGGTTTCTCCCTATTCACTAGTAGTCTAAGCAGTTTTGAAGTCCCCTGTTCCCCTCACCCCAACTATCTAGCACTTATAAGGACTTTGGTTCCATTCAGTACCCCCTTTATCTTTAAAACAGCCTGGGTTGTTTGTTACTAGGTTTGGGTGGGGGGTTTTATTTTTTTTGCCTCTGAGTTTTGTTTTCCAAGTTGCTTTTCTGTAATTAAGTATTTTAATAAAAGTGTTTTATTTTAGAAACTTAGTCTCTTTATTGTGGCGCATTACTTTTAGGATTTTATGTTTGGAGGAATGAGGGAAAAATATTCCACTGTCTGAGATGGAGCTCTGCCCAACAAGTTACCACTTAAGACTTCCCGTATAGCTTCTTAGCATAGGTAATTTGTAAACTTCGATAAAAACCTATGAAGAGTCAGAAAAGGGGGAGGGTGGCAGGATCTCAAGTGAGGAGGAAAAAAAAGTGGGGAGGCTGGGAAGAAGACTGAAGAGGGGGAGGACGGGGCGGGGGAGGAAATGATAGTTAGGATCCAATGCCTGAAGATTGGGGCTTCTATTTCCATAGTAGAATAGTATTTATGTATTGGAAGTGGGTAGGGAGAGGGAGGGCAAGGGGTGGACTTTGGGAGGTCTGGGATGAGGCTTAGTCATACGAGGACGAAGGTGCTAGTAGTCATCAAGTATTTGAACATGTGTTCATAAAAACAACCATTGTGAAAATGTTGGTACTTACGGGAAGCAGACGCTTGGAAAGAAATGTATGAATAGTGTGTTTCCTTACTCGTTGGAGTGATCTGGTATTCTGTGGTTTACATTTTTCACTTTGATGATAGAACTACTCTAAGAAATTAGCAGCTCAAAAACTTAAGCTGGAAGCATAGTAGGAGATCAAAGATAGAGTAAAAAAATATAAAGCCAGGAAAATCCCCTCCCCCACCTCATTTCTCCTCTTTTTCTGGTATATGACCCCAATACAAGCATAAACCCTAGCTTAGTTCTGACCCTTTATATTTTAGAAAGTAATTCCTAAGAAGCACTATTAATGCTTCTGAAGATCTGACATTTCACAGAAACAAGAAGCGTCCGCTAAGAAGTGCCCTGCCACTTTTGAAGAAACAGTTTCACATGTCCTCATTCCCTAAGTCTGCTTCCAGGGATTTCAAATTTCTAGCCTCAGTCTTTCCAAAGGTACATGTGTGTATGCAAATGCAACACACACACACCCTTATGTTTAGGCCCCAAAAGTAGTCGTGGAGATAGCTATGGTAACGAAGGACAGAAAAAACTTGAATATATAGTCTGAGGCATTCTCAGGGTTAGGTGACCCCTAAATATACGTGTCAGGACATTTATTTGTACTTTTCCATAGACCAAAAAAGGGTAGTGTCTTGCCAATGTGTATAAAAACCTGTGGCTTCAAACCAAGAGTTTTGAGAATTCTGCTTCTGCTGTGCTGTTACTCCTCACCTGTAGTGTCCCTTGAACTTACCTTACACTTGCCTGGTATTGAAAACTCAAAGCCTTTCCAGGTTCAGCTGTTAATTGCCAATGGTAGGTTAATTTTTGTGTTTCTCTCCTTATCCTTTTAGAAGCTGTGCCGTTATAGTTTCCCCTCAGTAGACACAGATAATTGATTCCAGGAACCCTGCTGGTTACAAAAGAAAAAAAACCCAAACCCCCCAAACCCAAAAACAAACAATCAAACAAAAACCCCATAGATGCTCAAGCAACTTTAACAAATGAGATAGTAACCAGTCACTGTGGTATATGCTTGGAGCCCTGGCTACTCAAGAGGAACCTGAAGGAGATTGCTTGAGTCCTGGAGTTTGAGGTGAGCTTGGGCACCAGAAGGAGTTCATAATCCCAGAAGAGGGAAAGAGCATACAAGATTTATATTAAACCTGTGTACATCTCCCATAGTTAAATATTCTCTAAATTACTTAAAATTCTAAATTCAGTGCTAAGTTAGAAGGTATGAATATTGTTTGGGGAATAAGGGAAATGCACTCATTTTTTACAGATATATTTTTACTCCTAAATGGTTTTGATAATACAGTTGGATCTGTGAGTGCAGATCCCACAGGCACAGAGAGTGTTGACAGTTTATCCTTCCCTCCAACATAGATATTGATATAATATACATAATGTGATGGGTAATGCTTTTTTTTTCCATATTCACCTGAATCTTTAGGTACTAGATGGTATCTTACAGACTAGATTTGTGGAAGATGTCTGTGCCCTGGTTAGTTGGTATTTTTTTTAAATCAGCTTGACACAACTGAGAAGAGGCAACACAGCTGAGAAGATGCCTCCAGAAGACTGGTCTTCAGTAAACCTGTAGAACATTTTCTTGATTAATGATTCATGTGAGAAGGCTTAGCTCACAAGAGGAGACCAGTGGGTTGGGGTGGAGGTGTACCATCCCTCAGCAAAAAGCAGCTTTGCTCCATAGCTTCTGCTCTGGCTTCCTTTGATGATGAATCTGTGGTGTGTAAATGTAACCCAAATTACCACCCCTGCAGTTGTTTTGGGTCATGGGGTTTTATCACAGCAATAGAAACCCCACAATAACATACATCATGTTTTGTTCTCTGTATTTGTTTTGTTTTTATGTGGGCTTGGGGCTAGAGGCAGAGGTTGGGGAGTAGGGGTAGTCCTTAGAGCCACTACTGTCACCAATTTCTCTACTCCCAAATGTCCTTACTTCTTGAACAAGGTGCCTGATGATGCCAACAGTGTGTGTGATCAGGCTGTTTATATTTCTAGAAATAATATAATGGATTCCATTATCTTCACTAATGGAATAAAGTAAGAGAAAGATAATATTTAGATTTAAACATGAGAATAAAAACTCCCTAAATATATGTGCCACAAAAATCTTTAAAACAAAAACAAATACAGAGGACATAAGAGTTGTGGGGTTCTTTGTTGTTTTTTAGTTTGTTTTGTTTGTTTTGTTTTCAGACACAGTGTCTCATAGCCCAGGTTGCCTTCGAACTTGGCATGTAGCTAAAACTGACCTTAGCTGTGCCTCCTGCCTTCATCTGCAGAGTACCGAAACAATAGGCATGTGACAGCAATATCTACTTTATATGGTGCTTAGGACTGAACACAGGGCTTCCTGAATACTAGGCGAGTGCCCTAACAACTGAGCTACTTTATTAGCCTTGGAACATAGATTTATTGTTCTGTTTCTTTTTTGTAAGTAGTTTTACAATTTTTGAATGGCTCAGACTAGAAACAGACTATTTATTTATTCATTTATTTGTATGTGTTGCCACAGATCAAACCTCGAGCCTCACAAAATGCTAAGCAAGCACTCTATCACCGGGCCACACTCCAAGCCCTAGAAATAGACTATTCTAATACAGTAAGTCATACACCTTATAATTAATGGAGAGCCAGAGGCAGCATTTATTTACAGTTTGCAGCTGTGGAAAAGTGAGGAAACAGGCAGTTTTATGAGCTTCAAAATACCATGGCAAACATAGACTAGCTCTGCAGTCTGTTTGGAGATTTGAATTCTGGTTTTCGATTTGTCTCACTGTCTGTTACTTGACAAGCTGGTTAATCTGAAATCCTCTGACCTTCCTTTTGTCACTGGTCACAGTAATAGTGAATACCCTGAGACTGTAGTATGGATTAAAATAGACTGTGTATCTGCCTGGCATAGACTGAGTGATGGTTTCACTGTTATAAGATTATGATCATGTGTACCAAGATTTATTTTTTTATACTGCAATATCTGGATCTTAAAATATTTTCATTTGTCTGCCAAGCAACAGTACTTTAAAATTGAATTAAATTTATTTATGGCATTTAAAGTATAAAGGACTTTCACAGGCTGTTGAGCAACGTTTTTGTGATATTGAAAATATCTGAATAAAGTGGAAAATAAAGAATTATATCTCTAAGGAGCAGTGATCTTGAAATAAGTAGGGTTTTCGTCTACAGACCATTCCACCTGGATATCCATCCTATGTGCAGTCACCAAAGGTAGAGGTTGATGTGGATGTCAGGATGTACATGCTGACAGGAGCCTGATATAGCTGTCTCCTTAGAAGTCTGCAAGAGTCTGACATACTCAGAGGCAGAAGCTCACAGCTAACCATTAATCTGATCATGGGTTCCCAATGGAGAAGATAGAGTGAAGGCTGAAGGAGTGAGAGGATTCGCAACACCATGAGGAAAGCAACAATACCAACGAACCAGAGCCCCCAGTGTCTAAACCACCAGCCTGGGAGCGCTTAGGGAGGGACCCATGGCTCCAGCTATAAAATGCAAGGGAGCATATATATAAGTGGGAGAAAGATCCTTGGTCCCATGAAGGCTGGACGTCGTGGGGGGGGATACTCGAGGGTGGGGAGGTGAGGTACGGGGGAGGGTGGGTGGGGGTACACCAAGGTGGAGGCAGGAGGAGGGGGGGAAGGGATAGTGAGTTCCTGGAGGGAGGGGGGGAAATGGGTAAGGAGAGAACATCTGAAATGTAAAAAAAAATTTTCCAATAAAAAATTTCCAATAAAAAAAAGAAAAGAAAAAAAAATAAGTAGGGTTTTTTTTTCCTGGGTGTTAGTTTCATCTTGGTTCATTGTGTGATTTCATTTTAATGAATTAGCATATATATTGTGTTAATATTTTTGACTGAAAATTACATTATACCTTATAAGTAGATCTAACATATAAATCATGATATGCTTCATGGGTAAA